>JAQIXA010002613.1:0-17088 GCA_034699045.1 Nanhermannia cf. coronata Gr-Ori-00579 | reverse complement strand
GGAGAAACATTGTGGTCCACATAATTTATCTGTTTGTCTTTTAATAATCCTCTAAATGCTTGTACTATTACTGTACTTTACTTGCTTCAATTTCACTACAACTTGCACTTATAACTACTTTATATAAGTAGTAGTACTTACCTTTAGTAAGTAGAATTATCACAAGAATTTTTAATTTTAAATGGTTCGAAACACAAAAAAGTGCAAGGAGAGCGGAGAGAAGCTAATTTGATATAAAAATATCTAGTACCTACATGTACTCTGTATATGTTGATTATATAAAAAAAGCAATATCTAATGAGACGATTTCATAGGACAAGGTCTTTTCGACAATTTTTTAGCATTTAATTTGAGTAAATAAATACTTACCTATGTATAAATATTAAGGTCACGAAAAAAAGTCTAAATAAAAAAACCTAAAAAAGTAAATTTAGTAGATTCAGTTAAATGATACTAATAAGATTAATTTCAAAATAGGTAAATACTCGTAATAGTAGATACTTGAAATACTTTTAAAATTTAGAACTTATTAATAACCAAAATACTTAATACGAGTAATTACTTATTAATAATGCGTATTCGTATTCGCTTAAATCGATACTATACGATGCTACAATATAGGGATTATAAAATAGTAAAAAAGTCAAGATGTTAATAAACAAAGCACTTGAAAGAATAGAGAGATTTCCAACTTTATAAAATCAATAATTATTATACACAATTTCTAATATCCGCTTATTTTTCAATTTTTTTTTCAGAAAAAAAGTAATCTTATGAGTGCAGCCAAGAAAGCTAAATTAAAATCCAATCCATCAAGGGTAATATTTCTCTTATGCATGTATAGGATAGGATAAATAGTAAAGTATAGTAGAAAAATAAGCAAAAAAATTGTTTGAACAATATTAATTTAAATTTAAAAAACTTAAAGGTACGGTTCGCAGAAGGAGTTGTAATTAATGGATCTGCCACAGCTTTTCAACAGAATGTAAGTTGACACATTCTCCCCCTTTTTCTTTTCTACTTCCTTTCTTCAAAAATTTATTTACTTTATTTCATCAAAAAAGTTCTACTGTACTATGTATAAAAGCATCTTCTAAACATAAGTGTATCACATTTATGCCATATTTATGTCCCAGTAGATGCTTTTAAAAGCACTAGAACAAAATTCAAAAATTCAAAATACCTTAGCCCGTATGGTATGAATGAATTTGTAATATCTCCCGGGTATCTCATTAAAACTTGTTCTTCTAAAATATCCCAAGAAGTCATATTTTTATTTTGTATGTTTGCTTGCGAGGCTGACTAATGAACTCTAAATCTTAATACTTTAGTTATTATTACTTAATAGTGCTAGCACGTTTTGCAAATGCATGGCAATGGGTCGAAAAAAGCCCAGACATTAATATGACTCTTTAATAAGACAGACTGCCAAATATTCAACAAAATTTCACCCTTAAATTTCATTATACATTTATTCAGAGGAGGCACAAATAAGTCTATGTATACTTTGTATACATGGTTATTGTATCATTCTTTATATCAAAATTGGCCTTAATGTTAGACTTATCTTTAGACCATAAGTACCTACATTTCGTATCTTGAACTGCTATACTCCTGCTGGAGATTTATCTTTTTTGCCAACTCAAGTATCAAACTCAATTCAATTCAGAATTTCGAGTTGGATAAGATACAGGAAAAAGGGGTTTTATTCTCATTTTATTTCATACACCACACCACCATGCCAATGCAATACCATGGATAATAGAATATCATCTGTAGATAATACTGCACTATAGAAGATTTTTCTTGCCCATTCTGAATTCCATTTTGCCATCACATTTATACTAGATACTTTACAGATAGGACCACAATAGGCACCAGTACAAGGGCGAGAAAGAACAGAACATCTGCTTTTTTTTGAAAATTTTTTCCTACTACATAGTATGTACCAACAATATGAAGTACAATCCAGCAGTATTTCTGGCCCAAAGATAGAATGAGCTCAAAGTGCGATTCACGCAGTTTGTGAATTATTCTATTTCCCTTTAAAAAACATTTTCTGACTTTTTTCTGCAATTTCATCCTACATTACTGATACTAGACATTAGAGTACCCCTATCTTTGTACATTGTACCATTGCATTGGCATAGTAATAGGTACTATAGTCTCAAGTAATTGAATTGCAACTTGTCCTTTTTATGATCTCGATTGTATAAGATAATACATTAATACTATACTAGTGTTACTAGTATTATTAGGTACATATATAATATACTGTATATATGAAATTCCAGCTATTCTTTTGAGTTAAATGTATAAATTGCACTTCCTTCCTTCAGTCTTTGATCTCCTCCTTATCATCATCAACATCTTCATCAACTGATCACATCACAAATCAAAGGTCCCCATTTATTCTCCCCATTGTCCACATTTATTCTCTCATCTCACTCTGTGTAGTGTATATCTATGTATGTATGTGTATCTTACAAATTGACAAAATATCAAGTATTAGTACCCTACCTACCTACTTTTATACAGGATTTGTATGAACTTTGCTTAGGTTTAGGCTTATGATTAGCCTAAACCTAGAGCCTAGAAGTAGATGATTGTAAATTTTGAATATGCTCAGGAGATAGACTAGATAGCTTTAATAAGGATGATGTATAAAGTGAAGGTAGTAGTATTAATATAAGGCATAAAGCAATCAGGATAATATTATGTAGGTAAGATAAGATAGTAAGGGTATGGATTTGAGTTCTTTGAAAAAAAGTACATACCTTCTGTGGCAAACTTTTTGAAAAATAGACGAGAGAATTTCAGGGAACATGAATTCGATTTACTTTTGAAATTCCAGGTTTTTTTTTTTTAGAAAAACTGGAAATTTTGACTCTAATGGTTGTGAATTTCAAATTCTCCGTCATCATCAACTCGAGGATCATCAAAACCCGAATTTCCAGGTTTTTTTTTAGAAAGCCTGGAATTTCAAAAATAAATCGAATTCAGGTTCTCTGAAATTCCCTCGTCTATTTTTCAAAAAGTTTGCCACAGAAGGTATGAAAAAGTATGAAATAAAAAAGGTAAATTTATTAGTTTGCTGTTTCTTGAGCTGAATAAGAAATATGCGAGCGGCTTCAAGTTGATTTATGTCCTCCTGTCTTGCCCATCTCTCCACCGAATACCTTTACTTTACTTATTTTGCTTACCACCAAAAATAGACTTTTTACCTGTAGTTCTACTATCTAGCACTTTTGTGATATTACTATCTGTAGTACGAGTATTCAACCAACCAATATTTATTTCCTAGAGTTCTACATTTATCTGTATACCAATAGGCAATATCAGTAGAGTAGCAGCAGTTAGATATGGTATGAATGGTATGGTTCTCTAAACCCGTGCAATATTAGTAAATTGAGTTTTTTTTACCTCTAGAATCCTATTAGTAGGTAAATATAAATAAGTGCATGAGAGCCGCCTAAGAAAACCGCCCGGTGAGATTCTAAACAGATATTGATTGGAAATCTTGCAAATCTAATTCACATATACCTACTTTACATCGCACTACAGTATATTATGTACAGGTATCTTAAATCTGTACCCTACTACCTATATGATTTGATTATATAGGAAAAAATTAAATTTTTTCTATCTGGCTGTATAATCTAGTAATGTACAAACATACAAATAAGCAGGTAAATATAATGGCAATGCAATACTTATGCCTACTAGTTCACAGTAAAGAAAGATATACCCTATTTTACAAACAAGAAATGGAATTGATTAGATAGGGTACTGAAAGTAATCAGATTTTGAGATGTAATAAAAATGATCCTTGTTGTCTAAACAAAATTTTTATAGACTTGTAGATATTTTCTATCTATGTAGAGTACCTACCTAGATATAATATCTTAGATTAGGAATTTGGAATGTTCATTATATCATGAATGACTAACTGAATAAGTTGATAAGATAAAAAAATCCATGAATAAATAATGTATTTTTTTTCTGAGAATTGTGTCACTTTACTTTACTGGTAGATCTGATATGTACCCCTAGTCCTAATCTAGTAGACTGTCACTGAACTATACCTACTCGTATTATAATATACTGTAGAACTGACTGTATTTGGTCTCAAATGTGGTTTTTGTGGGAATCTAGTTTGCAATTTCTGAGTTCTTTCCGAGTCAGTCAGATTGTGACGAGCCAGAGGTTTGGTAAATAATTGCCCTGGTCTCTTGAGAGAGGCAAGTTCAAGATGAGCTACAAGGTATTTCGAATCCTAATATCCGTAAATCCCTCACCGGTACTTATGGACTCTAGAAAATACAGAATACAAAATACATTACCTTACTTATGTACTAGATACCTACTATTCTTATATAATAAATATATTAAACCACTACATATACAGATACTACAAACCAAGGATTTATATATGAATTTGCTAAGCAAAAAACATGTCTAAATATAAGATTTTGTTGTGCCAAATCCCATCAAATGCAGTACCTGCTAGTCTAAAAAAGCATCAGCTCAGATAACCAAATATTCATGACACTGTAATGCCTATTCCCTATAGTACACGACATGGAGCATTTAAAATAAAAAAAACCACCCCTATCTATTTATACAGGGACATTAGAGATTAATAGCATTGACACTGAAATGAAACACATTCGGCAATCATTTTTTATCATTTTTACTTTGCTTTTGAGTTATTGTAAGCAGTTGTACTGCTATGGTAGTACTATTACTGAACTGATACAACAAGTAACCAGGCAGTGTAATGTTAGGTTGGATGATGAGTTTCGAATTTTTATTTTAAGATACATACACACATAGAGAGAGAATTTGGTTATAAATTAAATTGATGGTACATCCAGTAGTTGCATCGGTACATGAACTATTTATGTATGTATAGTAAGTAGTAGTATCTATGTATGTATAGTGTGCTTATTACTTGTTTCAGTGTGCCAAAAAAAGAGATATTTTATTTCTTTTTTCCCTTTGAACCACGAGGGCATAAATCGATGTGGATTTTGGATTTATAGTCAAAAATGAGATTGAAATCGATTTTATCATACTTTACTTTACTTGCCTCGTTTGTACCGACCCGCAATATCTCTTGACTAACCCTTCATCTGCTCCTACTAGCCCTCTTTTTTTTTTTTTTTTTTGGTCAGAGATTAACACTTAATGGAAAAACACACATATATTTATATTTATTTATAGCACCAACTACCAACCCAACACTTTCCCTTTCTCCTCTACTTATTTCCATCAGACAGGCACAGTCATACTTCCTTATATCGTACCCTCTCTTCATTTTTTAGTCTTTAAAAATTTCTCTATAACTATGTAGTAGTTATTTAGGACAAATTTAATCATAAGTACAGATAGAATCTTGTTCAATTTTTGATCCTATTTTTAAGGGACTTTATAGAGTAGTTTGTCTGTACAAAATAATACTGCCTGTTACTTGCCTTGTAAAAAGATATAGCTTTCTCCAGAGATACAAAGCTCTGCTTTCTCTCATTGAGATTTCTCTCCTTTATCTAGATTTCGGATGTTTTTCGCAAAAATTTATACTTTCATGTTCTTCCACAACCAAATTATGCGAGTACCATACTATACTATACCAGTAAGTGATAGTAGGACTAGTAAGTATATGTAAGTGTAGTATGTGAATGAATGAATATAAATAGATAATAACATTTGCTTTGTGCTATTTTTCGTGTCAAATAGATAAAATATATACCTACTGATACTGGTATATGCTTGCTTGGGCATATTTTACATTACTTGCACATTCTGATGGTCATCATTATCATACTACAAAAGTACTCTACCCTACTCTAAAAGTACAAGTTTATGTAAGTAGAGCAAATTTGACCCAATATTTAAACATCTAATATCAAAACATAAATTTGAATAAAATGCCGCAGAATCAAGCCTCAAAATGATGTCATATTCATAAAATAAACCAAGCATTCGTATTCGTATCCGTTAATACTAGTACAGTAGTATCATACTTTAGAGTAGTAGAACTCTAAAGTATCAGGCCAGTACAGTACAGTAGGTACTATCAAAGTTACCGAATAAATTTTCGTACTAATTTTTTACAAATTTTTTTAACAAGGTTCTAATGATGATAACTAATGAAAAATAATTTAATAGAATTCTCAGATGAATGGTGATGATCAAGGAGCTATTCAAGGCGGGGAATTGTGTTTGCCACTTTTGCCAAATGTTCTAAAGGTACCTATGTCTTACATTTAGTAAAATTGGAAGAAATTAGTAATTTATTATAAATGTTATTAACTATTTTAGGTATTTTTGGAGAATGGTCAGACAAAAAGTTTCAAATATGACCAGAGCACTACAGTCTCGGATGTGATTGAGTCTCTACGTGAGAAATTGGCTATCAAATGTATCCAGCACTTTGCCCTTGTGGTAGAGCATATCAAGAGTCTCAAGAGAAATAAATTAACCCTTTTAGACCCCGAGGAATCCCTTGCTAAGGTATATTAGACTTTCTTTTACTACTCTTTTGAGATCATTTTGAAATTTTTTCAAGATTATCTGCAGTTATCACAAATTCTGATAAATTTTTTCTATCAGTCCTTACCCTTAATCCAAAGTAGTGTCATTAAATGTCAAAATATTTGCATAAACTCAAAAGAATGCGTATCCCATAATCCAATAATCTATATACAGATAGTATATCTACAGTACCCTATGATCCTTATCTAATTGGAAATGTCTTTATCCTACCTTATTTGAATAAATATAAGCTGACAATAAATTAAGGTGCCTATTTTACAAAGTACATTTGTACTTGTAAACTTGTCACTATATGTATCTATAATCTATACAATGCTTCTAGATCGTATAATCTTGAATATAAAAGTTAGTTTTACTGATACGTATATAAATCTGTATTTATAAAGAAAATACGAAATGAATTATTTACAATAATAGTGTGAAATGACTGTGGATAATATTATTATGTAGTATTATAAAATGATACTATTGCCAGTTATTATACTACGTATATGTATTAGTTACTACAAATGTATGGTGTAGTAGTAGTAGTGGAATGTGAATTATATTTATTATTCTATCCCGGTCATTGTCAATGAGCTTTTAGGCCGTAAAAATATATAAATTTAAGTTGATCTTTCAACCTTCTATCCATGAATCTCCCGTCTATTATCGCCCATTATACTTATACTTATATGTAATATATATGTAGTGAGGTACTTGACGTTTAACTCTAACTCAAACTGAAATTGCCCATTTATCCTCTTACTTACTTGTCTCATTTTTTGACTATTTGTCCTTCAAAAAACAATAGATTGCTTCAGAGCCTGGTGCCCATCTACTTCGGTGTTTGTTCCGAGTCACATTTGTACCAAAGGTACTATTTTTTATATATTTTTAGAATCAAAATTTAGTTTAATCTTTATACTGTTATAGGATGCTTCTGACCTGCTGAAAGAAGATCCGATAACTTTTGATTACCTTTATACTCAGGTATGTAGAGACTAATTGTTTTATTTTTTTAAACTTAAATTTCTGATGAAGATTTCCTTTGATTGAGGATAATTGGATTAATTGAGTCTTTTGTGTTTTTGTTAAGTGCTGTAACGACGTGGTGCAGGAGCGATTCTCGCCCGAGCTTAAGTATGAAATTGCGTTGAGGCTGGCGGCCTTACAAATTAGTCAACATGCCATGGCCAACAACATGAATGGGAAGATTTCAATTAAAACAATCGAGTGAGTTATCTACATTTTACACCCAAACTTTGATTTCTACTTTTTATCTTACGGACATGCCACAATTGGACAATATTCCACTTTATCCCAAATACCAACTATTCTGTATTTAATTTATCCATGTGGTCCGATAAAGTCCCTAAAAAGCTTAATCTTTTAAAATCTACCAGTCCAGTGTTCTGTATTAGTATTATTGTGAACATCAAGGTTTTTGGAAATTTTTTTCTGTACATTTAATGGGTTTTAGAGTTCATAAAGAGATATTTAATGGGTTTTTGGTAGTAGCTATTAGTAGATATATGTATGTATAAAGCTAGTAGGGTAAGTAGTAAGTACCTAATGGTATTCGAATAATATGACTAAATTATACTCAAATTTTATCTAATTTAACTTTACAAAGCACTTAGATATACGTACTAGTATCAGTAAGTGACCAATTTGAATCAAGCATTAATTGACTTTTGTAGGTACTTTTAACACCTACTTACCTATTCAAAAATCATACTGCATTTTGTCCAAAAACCTTATTTTTAGTCTTACTAATAGTACTAGTAAAGTTGAGGCCAAAGTAGGTTTTTCTACTGAAATAAATGTACGCTTTTACTTTAAACTTTCTCCTTTATTGTGAATTTACTAAAGTTTAAAAACCTAATTATACATATCTAGTACCTAATTGTATGTATTTGTAAACTAGAATATGACATATCTATATTATATATTTACATATATATATATAGGGAATATAGGCAAGTAGATAACTGTGCAAATAATTTAAGATTTATGTTAGATGTGATTTTAAGAGTGTACCAATTGTCGTCGAGTCGTAGAAACCATTCTAATTAATCTGGGCTCATGAGGAAAAGTCTGAAAGAACTTTTCTGACCAAAGTGAAACGAGCCCAACTGAGCCGAAAATTGATCTCCATATAATTTAACCCAAATACAGAAAAGTACCAAAAGCTAAGTCACTCACTACTACCTACATACCTTAACTACTAGTATTAGTATTCCAAATTCCAGCTCTTTATAAAGTTTCAAAACCAAAAGTACCTATAATACCTACTCTATAACTACTACTAATAGTTCCATATTATGTAACTACATTTGTACATATAAAGTATATTTTCTTACAAAAAGAGTATACCTTATAGATGCTTTAGTACCTATATAATATAGATATGGATAACTGAAACTGAAACTACTGCTAACCTGAAAATACTGGCCTAATACTGATATTACTACATGTAATATTAGGTAGTAATAAGTAGTAGATGCTTATAAATCTAAATCTAAATCTAAATTATAACATAAAGTTTTGTAGGGTACATAATTTTGGGATTTTACAGGAAAGAGTTCGGTTTGGAGAGATTTGTTCCCTCAAGTCTGGTTGATAATGTGAAGCGGAAAGAACTTCGAAAGTGAGAACTTTTATATTAAATTCTATTTTACCACCATCATTTTAAAAGTTAAAAAGTTCATCATACATATCAGTACTAGTATATTTACATATACTACTTACACAGTAAAGTATTTAAAAGTATGTAGGTACATGCATATTATATGAATATTGTAGTAGGTACTGATCTTGAGTACTGGTGCTATTCATTTAATTTTATTTATTCGCTAATGTCTTACATATCTGTAAATGTTTCAAAAACTTTCAGGCTCCTGAATCATTTCCTCAAGTCGAATAATGGCTTAGTACCGAGTGGTCAAAAGTCACTCACGCCCCTTCAGGCCAAACTTCATTATCTGAGAATCATCGGAGAATTGCCTTCTTATGGTGCCAAATGCTTCCCTATGAATCTTCACAGGGTAAATTGAAATTAATTTCAAGCTCAAAATCTACCCTTACGATTACCTTAATAAATACTTTTAAATAAATTGTAAATATTTGTATAAAAAGCATTTCTCCTTATTAAATAATAAAGGTTTTGCATGCCAATCTTTTCAAAAAATATGAAAAGTTGTAATTTTATGATTATACTTGTTTTATGACTGGGCCAATTTATTAAAGTGAGATTGCTTGAGAATACAATTATTTATTTTTGAAACTAATATTCTGTAAATAGTTGATTATACAAAAATTGAATGTTTATTTTTAAGGATTCTGCTGCGGAACATGTTTTACTGGTCAGTCCTAAATTCGGAATAAGTCAAATCAGAGGCACAAGAAATAGTCTGGTAATTTAAAAAAAAAACCTTTTATATTTTCATTTAATATTATGCGAGTTTTGGGTTGTGGAAAACTTTTTGCTCCAGTTATTTCTAATATTATTAAAAATATATAAGCACGACTTGTTTAAAATGTGTTAACTTAAAAGTAGAATTCAAACGCCCATACAGTTTATATTAAATAACATTTATGTACATAATATAATAGTAGTAGTCTAGTACTAGTACATACCTAACCTACACACAGGATGGGTTTCACGTGAACTTTCACCTAAAGTTTACATGTCAATAATAATCATACCAAAGATCCTAAAATAGATACTTTAAATTCACAAAAGTTTGGTTGTAAGTTCAAATTTACTTATAGACACATATCAATAGGTACTTATAACTTATAACCAACCAATATCAGATTCTGTATTTTTGCACTTGAATTCGTGTAATTTGTGAAATATCACTAATATGGTATCGTTCCGACTGGTCCAAATTAAATTTAAATTATTATTATGCTATTATTAGCCCAAAATATATATTTTTGATTTTATCTCAAACTTCTTAAAAATATTTTTGCAGCCTTTGACATAGAAAAAATATTCCTGAATCTTCAAAATTTTCCAATAATTATTTTTGTCTTCCTGATAACTTTTTTCAATATCAAAAGCTTCAAAATATTTATAAAAGCTTGAAATAGTAATGCTAATTTAACTAGCATTTATAAATTGGGTTACTATGTATTTATTTTGGACCAGTCGGTCGGAACTCGGAACACGATCAGTAAAATTGAGGTGAAATAGTTTCTCTGCTAAAAGTCAGACTTTTCTCTGTAACCTATTTAAGTATGAGGATGTGTATATTAAATTACCTTCACTCTAACCATTCACATTTATTCTTCTTTAGTTTTTTGATGATGAGCAATGGAAAAAGTGGGGGAAAAAAACGAAAAAAAGTATATATTTGCATTACCTATCAAATTTTACGATGATTTTTATTCTCAAAGTTGCTTTTATTAAAGTATGCGTAACTGTAAAGTACGTATACGTATGTACCTATAGTATGAGTATGTGATGGTTTCACAAGTCAAGTAAGTAATGTGTGTAACTTTTTCAATTTTCTGGAAAAAATGGAACAAACTGAACTGGAGAAGAAAGAATAAGAAATCAGACTTACAACCACCCTAGCCACAGTACTCTAATAAATTCATTTTATACAATTTACTACAACAGCAGTAGTAGCGTACTCACTAGTACGATATTAGTAGGGTATATTTATATAGACTGCTAATATGTACGTGTGCATTTTTAAGACATTTCTTTTCATATTTTTTTATAATATACTACTTATTCTGTACTATACTGTGGCTGTAGTGGTAGTGGTTTATGGAAGAGTTCCAAAAAAATGAGGAAACCTGACATAAGTTGATTCACATTTGATTCGAATTTCTACTGTTGCCAAAAAAAACTCGGGAAATGACTTAAAAGAGAGTGAAAGCTTGAAGAATTGACTTTTTATTTTTGCCAGAGTGCCTTTAATAGCCCTGTACCTAGTACCTAGTCAATTCCCCATATTTTTACCTAAAAAATACACGACTTTTAAATGCATTAGCACATTTTTTACAATGATTTTATATACTTATTCAGTAGGTAGTTCTATTATAAGTACCTATGTATTATATATCTATAAAAAGCATAATTTATCTTAAAATTAAATCACCTTTTTTATTTTTGTGCCTGAATAGCCTGAGCAAATTTGTGAGATTGAAAATGTGATATCTGTCGAGGCGACGAGGGAAGACGAGCTATCTTTCTCTGTCGAAATCATCTACAAAAGTTTGGACAATCCTGAAGAGGTAAACCAGATCAATTTCGGTCAAAAATTAATGTCTTTTTTGCCTTCTATCAGTAAATACCTACATAATATTTTTTTAAAATTTCTATAATTTACGACGAGAAACACTATAAATACTCAAAATAATTCTGCTACGAGTAGAAGCTTACCTAAAAATTTTAGAAAAATCTTAAATAATAAAAATCTTAGTTAATACGAATCCCAATAATTATTGTGAATAAAGCGTGTTTATTTATTAGCAATTGAATTGAAATTATTTGTTTCTTTGTATAGACATTTGGACTGGGTCTTGAGGAACGTGAGGCAGAAGAGTTGATCTTGTTCCTCAAAGGTACTTTTTAGTTTAGACAAGTGTTAACCTATACAAGTTATAAATGTTTTTGAAAATGATTTCAAAATTTTTTCTAAAATATTTTGTATTTTTTTTGCTTCTGAAAGGCTATTACTTTCTCCTCAATGGGACTGGACAAGAGTTGCGGGTTCTCAAGGAGAGAAATTATTACAGTCAAACACCTGAGAATGGTGAGTTTCTCACAAAATTGAAATATTTCCCCCAATTTCCCCTTACTATACCTACATCTACTACATACTTGTGTTTATGTTCATCAAAATATTTCTCTCACATTATTTTCAATTTGGCACTGCAGTACATATAGTCAAATTCTAAAGCATCAAAATCTTTTAAATATCATAGAATGTGAAAGTTCTTGAATGCTATAAAAATATCAAAATTTTTCAAAACATTAAATATTTAATTCGAATGTAGGTCCCTACTATTTTAGAAATTGACATGCCCTACTCGTAGACTTTAAATATGTCAAGATTCAATCTGACTCAACTTCTTACGAAAATTCAAAAAATTTTGGTAAATTTTAGCATTGTAAGAAGTGTCCTACCTACCCCTACTTGTAAACACTTTTATCCCTTGCTTTCTTTTCCATAAAGTTAAATACAAATACCCTACTACGAGTATACTGTACATACTTGTAAAGAGTATGTATGCTTGTAAAGAGTCCAAAATATTTGCAGTAGGAATTCAGGGAGTAAAATTTTGAAAATTCTAAAATTCTAAACTTCTTGACTTGCCTCATTTCAAATTTCTTCTCCACAATCCCCGAATAGAGTATTCGAGTATGAATAAAGTATTCAGAGACAAGGCAGAATTTGACTATTTTGTATTCAATATGCTGTGCCACCCAGCAAATACACAAACAGCCTAAAAAAAACTCGGCTAGCTTGCATTTCTGCATATACTTACACAATTTAATATTATTTCCTCGAGTTAAGAAAGTACCATCATAGTAAGTACCTAGTACAGTAGCATATTTGTACTACTTTGTACGTTTTACTGTTCAACTCAAATACAATAATATTACATTACTAGCAGTAGTAGTAGTAGATGTAAGAATTTGAGAAGGAAAAGGGGGAGAAATGTAATTTAATATAATTTTATTTGTATTGTGTTCAATTTCAATCTCCTATCTCTAACAAAATAAAATATCCATCCAGCACCACCATACCATTCGATTCATTCGGTCCAACCGGCCCCGTGGAGCTACTCTCAGTCCTCATCCGACCTCATCCTCGGCGATTCTGGACAGTATCTCATAGACCTGAGAGAAACACCACCTTTCAAACCGAGTGAAATGCGAAGTTTTCACCTGCAAAACCATCAGCATCAAACTCAATCACCTCGACTTACACCTCGACATCTTCCCATCCCTGACCAGAAGAAGTTGAGCTCGACCACATACCTGGACTCGAACATGAATATGAACACCTCCTACGGTCATATGCAAATGTACGAGGATGAGGATGATGGATTTAAAGGAGGGAATTTGAACGAGGAAGAGCTTATGATAATATCCGTGAAGAACCCACAGAGTAATAATAACAATCAACAGAGTCGAGCTGGAATCCTCAAAAACCCAGCCAAGAGAAACTCCTCAACTCAATTCAATAGACTAAATCTACCCAATGGATTCGATTTCAATTCAAGCTCTTCGGCCCATGAGGCTTCCTACGACGAGGGAAACCATGTAAATGTTTATTTTTTTATTTTATAAAAGTATTAAGTATCGGATTCAGCTTTGAGATTTACCTTACCTTATGTAGCTCGTAAAGTAATACATACCTACTGCTATTTATAAACATGAGCTTTATTTGATAAAAAGCTAAAAAATTCTCTTTTCAAAAGAGAAAGTTGTTGGAGAAAGTTACTAATAACACTAGTATAGATGTTTAATATTTTTGCTTGGAAAAGGATCATGTTATCTTAAGTTTGTATTCTGTACAAATACTTGATACAGCTACTAGTACTAGTATAGTTAGTAGGGATATAATTATTTATATGGATATTCTAGATGATCAAATAGCTTCGAGGTTTAAGAATAAAATCCATACTTTTTTTCCAAAATATAGAAAATGCAAAGGGTAGATGAGAGGGTTGCCGACATGAAGAGACTGGTCGAGGATGCTGAGAGATATTTGACTGACCAGGGTAGTGACACTGGCTCCATGAGATCCAGCCTTTCTGATGAAAGTCACAACTTTAATTGTGGACAGTTCCATCCTCACCACCACCACCATCATCACCATCACAATAACAGCAGTAATGTCAGCAACCAGAGGAGTCAACAACAACAGCAGAACAGTGATCGGGATGACTCTGGTGCAGAATCTCAATTGGATCAAGACTCTCCACATTTACTTGTAAGAAAAATCTTAATCTTTGCCTCATATTCATATAACACTAAATAAACTTTAGATTTTAGAAGAGATTTTCTGACAAATTCAGTTAAACAATTATTAACAATCTTTCAGTAAAATTATATTTTCAAAGTATGATTGCACTACTTCAATTTGTGTAACTTGTACCCTTACTATCTACTACTCCTTATGTTTAGTAGTAGATACCTACTATGAGTAGTTTAGTTAGTGTGGGTAAGTTTTTTTGGTATATTTAAAATAAGACTTTTGAGTATATGTATCGGAAATTGAAAAGATTTTTTTCCAAATATATAATATTGATATGCTAAAATAGTAAGTATGAAAATATTACAAATCCTATAATTTTCAAGATTCCTTACCTATCATAATATAAATCATATATTTACTTGTTCATATCTTTGAAATGGGTTTGATATTCATTTCGATGAAAGGTTCAAGATTATCAAGATAGCCCTTTTTTAGTTTAGAGTAGTCTTAAATATACGGATACTAATCTTAAATATAAACATGAAACATATGAATATGTATAGGAACAGATTATCCGCATACTGTGTCTAATCTCTATATATATTCAATATGCCATATAATATGTATTATATTATGGTAGTTCTATACTTGATGTTATTTTTGCAGGAGGAGGAGGAAAGAGATCTGAACTTGGCCGTAGAGGAAATTCGAGCCATGTCAATTTTCGAGGAAGCTGAGGCCGAGCCCTCTGAAAGTGATACTGACTCTATAAACTCTCCCACACAAACCCCCATCATCCAAAATAAATCCTCCCTCAAAACCTCTGACTCAAGTTTTGGACTCCACAGCCCAGATACTTTCCCCAACTCATACCAAGACTTTCAGGTGACTACTTTTTAAATATAAAATATCTACTATCTACCATCAGTAAATATCCGTAGTTCATACCTACTTAATTTGATATTAGGTACTATAAATTTTTTTTATAAACTTTTATTACTTTTACTCAGGGACGTTCTGAAGAGGTTCAGCATAAAGAGAAGGATTTCGGTCTGTATTTTGACCCGGACATCATTGACTTAACTCTCATCCCACCACCACTCACACCAGACGAAGTAATTTGATCTTAAATCCCTATTTCATTTATTTTATTTTCTTAAATCTTATTTTACTTTATATTATAATATTTACAGTACCCTACCTACTATTATGTACCCTACTTATATAATGTATACTTAGGACTAGTATAGTTGTATAGTATAATGTCTAAAATGTAGTGATATTTGGTTGCAGGATACCTCCAAGTCACTTCCGAGCCAATTTAATGCCCCTCCGACCCCCTTCGCGGATAAACTGAATCCGGTCGAGTTCAAAATATTCAAAGGGCCCCCGGGGGAGCCCTCCGGCCTACGGACACACAATCTCACACAATCAGATCTAGAGTTCATACAACGAGTCCCCTCAGGTATGCAAATTCTCATCTCATATTCTACCTACTAGGCTTCAGCTACTACAACAACATTTTCAAAATATATTATCAAGTATATTGCCACTTGTTCCCCAAACAAATGGTCCAGGAAAATTTTTGAATTTGTGCTCAATTTTAGTCATTCTTGTCAATCAGTCATTCAACTTCCTTTTGATAAGAATGTGACCTCAGCTCTGAAAGACTAGATTTCAACTCAATTTTCCTAGTAAATCCATAAAAGGTTAAGGCAAAAAATCAATTTTTTCAGAGATTTGAATAGGGCCATATTAATTAGTTTATAAAAAACAACTTTCACCAAAACTAACAAATCTATCTACTTTGTACGAATATACAGAATAGGCCAAAATATATATAAGAATTATAAAAACCCTACCTTTGGCCTCATTTATTCTCTTATTCAATACTCAATATTCTGTACTACATATCTTTACATATTTCAAGTCATTTCTTTAAAAAAACAATAATTTGACTAATAAGTTTAACGTGAGAAATTTTTGCAATTTTTGCGGATGAATTTTCTTTGAGTTACGATACAACGATACATTTGTACGCATAAAATCCTCATTTCTACTATCAAAATATATTTACATAGACTTATATTACATATACATACTCTGTTTACTACATAGTACATATAGTACATTATAGTAGTAAATAATATGTAAGTATATTATACAAGCTGTATTTCTCACATTACATGTGCAATTTACACATGCTTTCTTATTCATTAAATACAAAACAAAGTACAAATATTTCAGAAGCCACGATTTCTAAAAAGTACAAAATATCTTATGTAAGTACCATACCAAAAACACAGCCCTTTACTCAATTGTAATCTTGTTGTATAACTGACATACCTACCTTTACCTACATATATTATTCTTGTGCAGGATTTGAGGGGAACTTTTTACCCAATGAGAAGGCCGAGAATAAAAATGGTGAAAGTTGTTGGAGGTATCAGGACATTGACTCGTTCATCTCGATGACAACCCTCCCACCACCTCCATCAGCCTTCTCTTCGGCCAGCTCTAGCTCTAGCTCCAACTCCATCAACAACCAGCCTATTTACCAGCACCAAGTACCTTACTTAAATAATAATAATTTAAACCG
>JAQIXA010002612.1:0-17092 GCA_034699045.1 Nanhermannia cf. coronata Gr-Ori-00579 | reverse complement strand
TTATAATTAAAAAATTAACTAATTTAATTAAATATGAGTTAATCTAATCGTTTTATGCATTTTAATGGTGATATGATTGTTTTTATTTTTGCAAAAAAAAATTTACACAAAAAAGGCCAAAGGCCTGGAATTCGAAGATGTCCTTTGTATCTCGATTTTGAAAAACACCCAATTTTAAGTCAAAAATCAAGTTTTTTGATCTTAAAAGTGTCAAAAAATAAAACAGTGTTCAAAATACCTAGAAAAGATTAAACAAGTTAGGTAATTTAAAATTTAAGGCAAAAATGTATTAGATAATCCTAATGTAATAAGGAAACTCGAGTCTTTTCAAGGATCTTTTAAGGATTCATATTTGTAATAATATTTTTATCGATTATTTTACAAGAAAGTAATCTCTACAAGTTAAATTATGATTTTGATATTAAACGCCTACTTCTACTCATTATAATAGTACTTATATGTACTATAGAAGTACTAGTAAAAGTACACAAGTATATTTGCTGATTCAAGTAGGAAAACTAATTTTTGTAAAAGCTAAAAAAAAAAATTTTTTTTTTCAAAAGAGCCAAAAAATAACTTTCTATCTTAATTAAATGGGCATTAGAATGTCTCTTAAATTCCAAATCCAGAGTGGAGTGTGTTAAGTACCCACTCCCAGCTAAATGACTATTTATCTCCTCAATTTTTTCTTTTAGTTTTTAGACTACCCTACTACATAATATAGTCTTCAGGGACACACCTACACACAAACACACAGAGCATAGCCATGCAGACTCAAATGAACAAAATCTCATTTTGTGACACACAATCTACACCAGATTTTAGCTGGATAAAATGAGATTTTATTTTTATTTCTTATCCTTATAGTACACTTAATACCTTGGTCGAAATATCAATGCAAAAATATCATCAAAAAATGATCTGCAGATAGAGAACATTAGCCATTAGACATAGTCATTAGACATATTTTATTGTTAACTTAACAAAAATTGAAAAAAAAACTGAAAATTGCATTTTCAGCTCCAAATAAGTCGTAATATTATAGTTATTTTGAGAATTAGCTAATCAATTATTGGTGCATCTAGTATTTAGAAAAAATTTCTTAAATTTTGGCCAAATTATAATAATTTGACACTCTAATTATCTTTTTAAATATAATTGTCTAATTTACCAATTTTACCTGCTATTCATAGTAGATACTTACAAGAAAAAGGTTCATAATACAATAGATACCTAAGGTCAAGGTCTAGGTCTAGGTCATTCAAATGTAAAAAGTTACGAAAAATGACCAACCTATATTATCCTAGCTAGATCTTTCTAAAATTCCTAAAAAAAAAGTGCTCAAATTAGTTTGACATTTTGACCTTGTCGTGGCTTACTTATATTCTAGTACTTAAATACATAATACTATAGTGTTATAGTCCAAGTATAACTGTTTAAGTCAAATGGAAATGGAAAAAAATAATTTGAAATTTTCTCTTATTTTTTTTGTTTAGGTCCAGCGAAATTCGAGGAGCAGATTAAAGTACTTAGGTATAACTTTTAAACTTGATTCTAAAAGAGTCAGTCAGTATGTTCTCTAATAATACTAGTACAAAAGTGCCATAAGTATTTCAAATACGATCTTATTATTACACACTTTGTATACTACTAACTACATACCTACATATATACAGTATATAAGGGTAGTATTGGTCTGGTTCTGGGTGTAAGTATAAGCAATAAAACTTAATTTCCGCTGAGACATTTTCTAATACTGACTACTACTAGTACTACTACATATAATGTTTTTTTTTCTCCACTTCCCTTTCTTCATTTATTTCTTTTCTTTCATTTCCAAATTTCGACTTTTCCCCCTATTACTTACTTACTTACTTACTTAATACAACCTACCAATACTAGAGGGGTATATACGGGATAGTCCTCAAATGTTTTTTTGAAATTCGGAAAAAAGGCTATTTTTGCACGTAATTTCCTTTAGAATAACTCTACACATAGTTTAGATGTAAAACTTTCAGGTATGAAACAACTAGGCATAGTGTGTATGTGTGTGTAAAGAGACTTTAAAAATTTTGAAAAAAGTTTGAGGACTATCCCTAATCTACCCCTGGTGTAGTAGTAGTAGTAGGTATTAGATTGTATAGTATTTGAACAATGTCGGCAACATTCCTTCCACTTTTCCTTCATGTCTTTCCACTATTAAAAAGCAGAATTAATGAGATTAAACTGATATACTACTACATAGTATCTTATACTCTAGTACTTGTACTTGTCTTGAATTGGGGAGAATTATAAGTTCAATTCAAACTAGACCTATATACTACCCTTAAGTCTAAGAAGTATAGATATAGTATAGTTGGACTCTATAGGGAAATAGGAATCTGCTGGAAAGAAAAGAGAATGAGAAGGACGTGAGACTTGAGACTTTGAGAATGATGGACAAAAAATACACAAAAAATGCCAAAATCTAAAACAGGACTTTTTTTCAACCTAAATGACTTTGATTATTTTTCAAAGGTCAATTTGGTCAATTATTTTAACAGATTATTGTTTTGCAGACTTGTTTAGTTTTACTTGAAAATGATAATAATAATTTAAAACTACCTATATCTATATCAGACCTTCAGGCCAATCTTTAGTTAAGTTTTTAAAAAAATATTAAAATTTGCTCAAAATTGAGTCGATCTAAGCAAAAACAGATGAGAAATCGACTGATTTTAATGCAATTTTTTGATCAAAAATTAAAAATTTCTTGACAATTTTTACAACAATTCATGTATTTCCATTGATAAATTTAAAAAAAAAACTCGTTTTCAATTCAAAATGACTTGATTTATCCTTTTAAGATACTTGTATTTTGTATAGATACTTGTATTTGTATAATCTCTTTTTTGGTAAAAATTAAATATTTGGTCAATTTGCCATTTGATATGTAGACTGTGTAGACGTATAAAATTTCAACTCATTTCGAAAGTTGGTTCTAAAACTTATTTCTCCAACTCTTGTTAGTTATCAGGGCTTAAATACATAAAATAAAAAAAAGAGACATAAAACACAAGGCCATGACTCTATACTTAAAATACTAATACTAAATAGTATAGAAGTATGTACTACATATAGGAGTAGAACTGTAGTATCTATACGTGGTGTGTAGTATCTGTAGATTGTAAGTCACAAATCTTGAGAGGAAAAAATGTGAAAATAAACAAAAGCACTAATTCCCCATGTTGTCTTTCTCCTTGTCAAGTCCAATTACAAATTCCAACTTCCCCCATTTATCTCTCTCTATATACCCCATACCCATACCCTATTAACTAATACTATACCTTATATATATATTATATTAAGTACTTTATACTACTAGTATACTGTAAGGAAATACTAAAATACAGCAGATAGTTGAAAAAAATCCGGGTAAAATAGTCCTTTTTCCTCTATTTCTCCAACTTTTCCCATAGGCTTCTTTCTGCTGTTCTATTCTGGTCCTTAATTTTCTCATTTGGATGTCACAAACAACCACAAATAAAGATCCTGGAACCCTTTACATAAGTATACTATACTACACACATTTATTTAAATAAATTTACAATTCGAATTAACTTGAAGCAAAGAACAAGAAATTCTTGCACTTGTATACAAGTAAGTAGCAAGAAAGAATGAGAATTTATTTGAACTTTATTTAGGTACACTTTTTTGTAATCACTTTTCTTGTACTATTCTGTAGAACTAGGACTAGACTTGATTAGACACAATTCTTCCAACTAGATATACTTTTTATAACATCTTTCCACTTTTATTAGGAACTTTTGAACATGATTTAAGCCTAAAAATAGAACCAAAAAATCACGAAATTTGCCACTCTTTTAATCAATCTTGATATCAAAATTCAAACTCAAAATCAAAATCAAAAATGTATCAAAATCTGACAGTTTCAAATTATTTCAGCCAAATTTTATGATTCTGTGTTAATTTTTAATAAATTTTTGCCAACTATTCTTGAGCCTTCAGGCTTTACAAGGTAACTAAATGTGGAAATGTGGATAAAGTAAATCTCAGGTTCATATTTCATATAGGTAAATGTAAAGGTACATATAAAGTATCTAAAGGTTACAAAAATTGAATACATACCATCATATAAAAAATTGTAGAAATTTTTTGAAAGGGTCTTTTAAAAAACCCGATTGCAATACTTGTGTGTATTTTTTTTGCTAAGATAAATTGAACCGATCAAATCAAACGTCCCTTATATACAGTATATGGATGTAACCCTTATTATGAGGATTTTTTATTCGATTTTTTATACTCGAGAATTCATAATGAAATTTCCAAAGGGTCTAAATATGGAAAAGGTTCCTTAGAAAAAAAATTTCAAATTTTTTTGACCTGGCTGCAGGCTGGCATTACGTCATAACTATGTATGTGTATGTATGTATAAGGTCTCTTTGAATAAAAATGAAGTGCAAAAAAATTCTGTAGTACAAGTCTACCTGATTACATAATATATGTATGTAAGGTATAGATTATGTAAGGTATAAAAAAATTTATAAAAAATGAAAGAAAGGGAAAGGAGGGTGTGTGCGTAATAATTTTATGTAGAAATTTGAAAGGACCCTTGGCCTTATAAAAAAAAAAGTTGTAAAAAAATTTGGACCCTTTGATCGATTCAGAAATTCAGACCCTTTAACTTCCTACTATACTATAGCACATAATACTAGTACTACTACCTTCTAGTGTAGGAATATTGTCATAAAAAATGAAACTTTTTTGATTTTTTAACCTGATAATATCGCAATAATTAGGCAATTTAGCCACATTTGAAAATATCAAATTTTAAATACATTTCTTTATAAAAAAATTTCTGAAATTAGAAATTTTCTAAACACGACCATCATCTTAAAATAATTTTTAAGCCAAATTTGGAGATGGTATTAATTATAAGGCTTTATACAGATTAAATGCAAAATTTGAACATTTCAGACTTTTAAAATTTAGTAGATAGATAGACTTTTGTGACAGGTTTAAGGACAAAAATCTCAAAAAGCTCAAGCTTTGTCTTGCTAATCCTCATCTAAAGGCCTGAAAATCCATTATAACTCAAAAATATCCTTTGTGAAAAGTCCATTTTTTAAGTAAATATATTAAGAAATTCCTTTAAATATTATAAAAACGGTTTTCTTTTGAAAATTCTGAACTTTTTATGAAATTTCAGACCTCTAAGGTCACTTAAAATTACATTTTTTGAGGGTCAAAGTGCATTATTAGACTGTAAAAATCAATTTTTGTCACTTTGTAATTGGATATAAAGGATATTTAGGTATAAAGAACCTTTGAAAAAACGGTCATTCGGATCTGATCGGCTCATTATCATAATAATAATTCCACAATTTTTATATTTTACAAAATCAGACCCTTAAGGGTCTATCTACCCTTAGTATAAAATGTACCCTTTTTATCGATATAAAAAATAATCTATTGATTTTCCAAACCTCTTTTTTTTTACTGCAATTTGAGGTTACATTTACTTTACTGTTTAAAAATATCCCTCTATTCAGTACCTATGTATACTCTATTTAGTTAGTACCTAACTACCTATACTGTATAGAGTACCCTTAAGGTTTAAAAATGTATTTAAAAAATAAAGGTTTTAAATTACAATTTGTTCACTTTTAATTTATCTACATATCCTTATAGGTACATTACATATGGTATTCTATATGTAAAGTTTTAATTAAATTGATTCAACTTTCCAGACCATTTTGATTTTGTTTGTACTTAATTTCTCGAATTAATGATTAAAGTTTAAAGAAAATTTATTTGTATTTTGAAATTGGAAAAACTTGAGATTTTGTCTAATTGGATTTAATCTAGATAGAGGTAGATACAGAATAGATGTTGGGATTGTAGAATTAATCATAAAAAATAAGGTCATATCGTCCAGGTTAACAAAATAAAAAAATAAAAAATACCTAATTACAAGACTTGAACAAAAATTAAAAACCACGAATCTTTATAGAAATTTGCCTAAATTTCTCCTCAAAGTTAATCAAATGGAGTCAAAATTTCAAAATTTTATAAAATCTCAAAATTCTCGTACCTTTCCTGTATATATTTTAAGTAGATACTCGTAGTAGGGACCTTATCTACACTTTCAAAATATTATCAAGTTATCAATTACCTATCCTACCATACAAAGTACAGTTTTTTCGACAAAATTCAAATTTTTTTCAAAATTTTGTCATTTATCTATGAGAAATAATGGAATTAAATTGATTTTTCTAAAAATATGACAAATTGACCTAAAAACCTTTGGTTTTTAAGGTCAATTTGTCAAATTTTTCATTTACCATACTAGGCTTTAGGCTTTAACCAACTCACTAGAAGTTGATTATAAATTGTGCGAGCAAAGCGTTGAAAACTTCTCCTGAAATTTTTTCGAGCATGCAAAGCTAGACCCTATAAGGGTCCTTCATACCAAATTTGGTCAAGATCGGTCCAGTAGTTTTCGAGTTATGCCGCGAACAGACAAACAGACAGACGGACAAAGTGCAAGCAAAGTTGAATAGTAGGTGCTCGCTTAAATTTCAAAATGACTTGTGTTTAATCTTATCTCTATTTTGAATGAATTTACTCCTATATTTTTTGTCTAACTTACTGTATGAAGTTAACCAAAAATTTTTATAGTTTAGATTTTAGATTACTGTACACGTAGGTTAGGTTAAGTTAGGTAAGGATTTTTAAAAATTTGAGCTAATTTCATACGCGCGCAGGGGTAAATTCAACCAAAATAGGGATAAATATAAACTTTATTAGGTTTTCTTCTCTTGGGTGCCGTTATAGAGAGTGTGGGTACTGTATTTTTTTATATGTTTTATGGATATTTTAGGTAAAATATAAATATTTTCTATTCTAAAGTAGGGTACATATTTTTTGTCTTGGATAAAAATTTTCAGAAAAATTCAGTTGGATACTTGCAGTTGCACTTTGCCATTTCATTTAACTTTTTGTAGGGTTCAAATCAAATGGATTTTTTTTATAAGATATATTTTGAGGCAAGTCACGAAGTAATCATTATCAGACTCTTATTACCTGCAGTCGTTTAAACTCGAGATTAAAAAAGTAAAGATCACAAGATTTGAGTATACAATAATACTTGTATTGTACTTGTAACTTACCTTATGGGTATTTAGTGTGTAGGAAATGATAGTTTCGAATCCTTGCAGAGTATTTAATATGATGATTTAAGTTTTAAGTGCCTACACTCTGTTCAAGTATTATGATTTTGTAAGTATCTAAGTATTGTAATTTTGTTTTTATTTTAATTTGTAAATGGCTCTCCAAGTGGTGGTCATTTAAATTAATTTTTTAGATTTCTGCTGGCTATAGTTTGAAAGGGATCTTGGTCAGATTATGACCTTTTTTTAGTAGAATTTTCTATTTTGAAGATACTATTCATATTTAAAATACTAGAAACTGAAATGTCTGTATTTTATATGTACTAGAAGTCTGGCATTCTCACTTTTTTTTCAATAAAAATGGTCATATTTGTACTGCTTTCCCTTTTTTCTGAAATTAGTACCTAAATGTTTAGCAGGAAAGTATGGAATTAATGTTATTTTGCCCTTAAGGATTGTTTTGTTTGTGTAATTGCTGATTTTATTTGAAATCTTGTATGTATCCCTATTAAATCCATTATATAAATTACAGTAAATATTTAAAATTCAAATTATACGAGTACACTCGACTCGAAGCTTTTCTCAAAGTGTTTTTATTTGATTTTTTTGTGATTGATTTGCATTCTAAGATGATGAAATTTGAGCCTTGAGGTGCAAAAATATCTCTCAATTATATAAATCGAATTTTTAGGCCCTTAAGGGCATTTAATATAATTATAATATAATGGATTGTTTAGATAATTTTAAGGACTCGATTGAGTTCTTGAAAGATTCTTTTATTAATGAATTTGATGGTCATTAAAGGATCTATTCGGCTTTCAGGCCTTTGCATATTAAACCTGATATAAAGGCCAGAAAGCCCATTAGAATCCAAAAATATCCTTAAAAATTGAATTTTTTCAATATTTCGATTCGATCAAAATCAAGGTAATTTAAGTTGACTTTAAATGCAAGTTTTAAATGCAAATTGAGTTTTTTTTTTTGGTTTTTTTTCGTGATTTGCTCGTAAAACTGGGTTTGGATTGCGGAAGGGAAATTTGTTCGTATTTCCGCTCTATTTCTACACTTTTTACTTCACACTTTTACTTTCTCAGAGACTAAATAAATACATTTTTTCGGATATTTTGATATTTTTAGAAAAATACCTTTCGATTCCTTTCCTTGGTACTTGTGTGGGTTGTAATATTATTAGTATTAGTATTACATAAGATCATCGAAAATCGAGATCGATAATCTAACTACATATCAGTACTCATTCTCAGTACTATGTATTCAAAGTATACAGCTTTACAGTTGGATTACTCTATAACAGCATCAGCCAAAAAAGGACTAGAAAAAATTTGTAAATTTTTTTGAGAATTCTAAAGCGAAGATAAATCTCGATTTGGAAGTTAAAATATCCTGAAATTTAGCAAAGGTCGTTATAGGGAAGTTCGACTGTATAGTAAGAAGGGGATCATATAAGATAGTGAGTGGTGATTACGTTTATATTTATATTTATCTTTTTTCTGAGGGTAACTTGTGTAGGGTTCTTCTAGAGTAATTTTATTTTGCTATATCCTACTGATCCTACATGAATGTAGATGGTTAATTATTGTAGCAAATGTACATTTATAGGACATCCATGGTCATTTTGGGACTTAAATAGTCTTTATTATACTGTATTTTGGAGGGTGAGAAATGGAAAATGTAGGGGTAGAAAAGTTGATTTTTGAAGCTGATTTTTTGGTTGGATTGGGTTAGAAGACAGGGTATCTAAAGGATCTTTTTTCGAAATTAAATCAAAAAAGTTAAAAATTAACTAGTAGTCTAATGTAATTTAGTAATTGATATAAGGTATACTTGTTCAAATTCTAAGAATTAAGTATCTAAATTATAGAGTGGTCCTTCTCTATAAAGATAAAATTATGCATTTTTCTTATGAGATTTTGATTTTTTTTTGGTTTTTTTAGCCTACTAAAGCTGCAGATTTCACGAGTGTCAAATGCATCCAAACCTTGTTGTCCGAATGTGAGAACCATCGGAAGGCCCTACTTCAGCTCAAGGTGCAAGGAGCCTCTGAATGTCTTACTATAACCTGCCCCACTCTACAAGAAGGTAAAGATATTAAAAAGATCCTTATTAAAGTTATTTGGCCACAAAACTTGAAATTTTTTTTGGCATTTTTGAACCTTTTCTTGAGGTTTGAATGCAGATTGATAAATAAAATTTTTGATCATTTTTTTTGTCTTTACAGCCGAGTCTATGGCCGATCTGATCGATGGATATTGTCGACTTATTTCCCCCTCTAATACCTCTCTTTGGATATCTCGAAAAGGTATTTTTTTCAACTTTTTTTTTCTTGATAAAATTTCAAATTCAGTCCATCAACTCCAATTTTTATTCTAAATCCACCTTGGCTGGCTAGAAATAAGTAGAAGTATTCCTTGGTACGATTATCCTCTTCTGAAGGGGGGACTGAAAGTTTTGGAATTTTTTCGATTCGAATTCAAAACTTTATTCGGACTTACTGCTTCTATTATACGGAATACGGATACGTGTAAAAATTTATAGAAAAAAATCCAATTTTATCAGTTCCATACCTATGTAGATATGGAACTTTTTCAAACTGGAGAAATAGTTGTAAAATTTGATCAAGTTGGATATTTTGATGGTGTAAAAAATGACTTTTATTGCAAAATTATTTTAAACACATCGGTTATTCTATTCTACAGGATATACCTAGATAATAAAACAGAATATCAAAAAAATTAGTCATTTAAATCAAAGCTTATGTCATATGTTATCTACCTATTTTGAATACTCTAAAAAAATTTAGATTTTAGTCAAATTATGTTTGAAATCGAAAGCTATCAGTATCTTTATGGAGGATTAAGTTTTCGAGATTATTTTTATCAGAGTCAGAAAACACGTGTAAGTTCACTCATCAGAACCAGAATCATAATCTGAGTATTAGAAAAACTAGAGATAAAAAAAGTTTCAAATATTCATCAATCATTTCGTATTTTGCAATATTTTGTAGCTTTGACAGATTGCGAATCCACTTATATAATAATCTATCTATAATTATCTTTATTATAATTATTTCTATGAGGTGGTAGATACAGATAGTCTTTTTTTACTACTTTTTTGTCTGGTTAGTCATTTGTGACTTTTGTGAAAGAACTGTGAATATGAATTGAATTTTGGTCTATTTTAATATTTCTCTGGGTTCAATGATCTACATCTTGGCTTAAGTGTATACCATACTTGTTTATTAATTAATAATAAAAATGTATAAAAGAACCGACATTTGAGGAAGTTTTTTTTCGACTTTTCTTGAAAAGAATTGAGATTCTGGTAGAGTTTTTAAGTTTGAGAATAGTTCAATCAGTTTGTATTATAAGTAAGTTTTTTTGAAAGAGATTTAAAATATTTAAGTGCATTTATAGTAGGGTATTTGTAAAATTCAGTCTTAAACCTTCTTGTTTTTGAGTAACTTGGAAATGGACCTTTATCTTGAGTAAAAATTAGAATTGGAATACTAAAGTTTGAGGGTAATTTAAGTCTATTTTTTTTTCTTAATTTCAAGCTGCTATCATCAGGAATTGTCCCTGTTTGAAAGGTTTTTTCTTACCTACTTTAACTTGTGGTTTTTCGTACTTTATAATTTCTTTGATTTGATATGTTTTTTAAAATATCTGATGTAGGTATTTTTGTAGTTTTTAAAATGACTTTTTTGATTTTTTTCAGATTCAAAGGGTCAGCCAAGATATCGAAGTTTGAGTCGAAGTCGAAATCCAAGTGGATCGAATTCACCAGATCGAGGTTTTGTGGAAGGTCGACCTCAAATTATGGACGATTATGCGGAGATTGTGGACGAGGATGGTGATTATTCTGTACCAGCATGTGAGTGACCATATTTTCTTAAAAAAGGTCCATTACGAGTAGAATAATGATTTTTTTTTTGAATTTTTAGGCCACGATTATGAACTAGATCGATCTCGAGTCGAGTTGGGGAATATAATTGGATGTGGACAATTTGGTGATGTTCATACTGGATTTTATGGTGGAAAGGATGGTTCTGAGAAAATCCCTGTAGCTGTTAAAACCTGTAAATTAGAAGCTGATTCTGCGACTGCTGATCGATTCCTTGAAGAAGCTTGTAAGCTCACTACTACTGCGATAAATTATAGATTAAATTTAAAACTTTTTATATTTTTCTAGATATAATGCAACAATTTGATCATCCACATATTGTCAAATTAATGGGTGTTTGTTCAAGTCCTGAGCTGCCTATCTGGATCGTGATGGAACTGGCAGAATTCGGCGAAATGCGAGCTTTTCTTCAGAAAAATAAAAATAGACTTGAGCTCGCCACACTTATCCTTTATTGCTATCAACTTGCGACTGCACTTTCGTATTTAGAGTCAAAGAAATATGTCCACAGGTATTTTCAATTTGATTACCTATTCTCTAGACTTGAAGATTATAAGACATGTGCCAAAAGCATTTAATAATGTGATTTTTATCATTTTTTCAACTTGGGTGTTCTTTTTTTATATTTTATAGAGATATAGCTGCAAGGAATGTTCTCGTTTCAGCCCAAGATTGTGTTAAATTATCTGATTTTGGACTTAGCAGGTGAGTTTAGCACTTTTACTTGAATTGCTTTTTTGTAGGCCTGAGTTTCTGAGAAAGTCATTAAATTAAAAAAAAATAGAAATGGCACTCACAGTTTCAAGCCTTTCTTGCTCTGTTTAGTTTTTTGCTAATGGGTTTTATTTTATGTACTATATATTTCTTTATTTAGATGGGTCGAAGATCAATGCTATTATAAAGCTACGAAAGGGAAATTACCTATTAAATGGATGGCACCAGGTAATTTGATAATTTAATATGAAGAATCGCAACGCAAATTAACAAATTAAATATAAAATTTTTGCAGAGTCAATAAACTTTCGAAGATTTAGTAATAAATCAGATGTATGGATGTTTTCTGTTTGTATATGGGAGATTCTGATGTTTGGTGTTAAACCATTTGCTGGAGTTCAAAATAATGTAATACATTATCTAACTACTTTAATTTTAGAAGAATTAATTCAATTTTTATGATTCTGAAGGATGTGATAGGAAAAATAGAGGCTGGAGAAAGACTACCTTTACCTCCTAATTGTCCACCTAGATTATATATGATTATGACTCAATGCTGGTCTTATGATTTCTCGAAAAGACCGAATTTCCAGACCCTGAAAGAAACACTTTTTGAGATTCTTATGGAGGAAAGGAAGATTGGAAAGGATACTTTAAAAAGGGAAAATAGGAGATTGCAAGCAATGTCTTGGGGTACTTTTATAATTTACTAGGCTTTAATCAACTCACTAAAAGTTGATTATTTAATTGTGCGAGCAAAGCATTGAAATGTTATTTTATCAAATAAAAAAATTTGCGGTTCCGATGGACCCTTAAAGGGTCCGCTACACCGCATGGGTGGGGCCACCTGGGTTTTTTGTCGAAATGGCACACCCTATGGAGGTCCTTCTTGCCAAGTTTGGTTAAGATCGGTCCAGTAGTTCTCGAGTTATCCTCTGGACAGACAAACAGACAGACAGACGGACAAAGTGCAAGCAAAGTTGGATAGAAAGTGCTTGCTTCGCTCGCACAATTATTTCTGATTTTTCATCAATTACTTAATGAAAACTTTTTTCAGCATCTTCAGCATCAGATGGTGATCAAGTTGGTCCAAATTTTGCACCACCAAAACCCCCAAGGAATGATCGAGCTGTCCCTCAACAACCAACTGCCGGAGCTGGAGAGAATCATCAAACTTATTTGGTTGCACAGAATCCTGAGATTTTAAGTCAAATTTTAAGAGATGGTGGACAAAATGTCTCTTGTTACAATACACCTGCTTCGGTATTTAATACAATTCCGGTTGAATTTGCAAATCTGATTTGTAATTCACCAACTCAACAGAGGAGAAAAATTAAATCATCAACAACAATGAATAATAGTTTAATGAGCAGATCAGGGAATAATTTATTAATTAATTGTGGTAATACACTCTCGAGTCACAGTAATAGTTCTTCAGGTTCTTTTAATTTTTCATCACCATCAGGATCCAAACCTACTTCAAACTATGGAACTTTAGATAAGGTTATCCCTTTTGGACCTTTTTTATTCGTTCATTTTTGAGTAGTTGCAATTTTTTACGGAATTGCATGACATTTTTTTTGTTTTGATTTTTGTTTAGCCTCTTTGTTGTTGGTTTTTTGGTTTGATTTTTTTTTTTAATTTTTAGTTTTAAAACCAGTTTTTGGTTATGTAATTATTATGCAAAATTTTGATGAGAGGTTTTTTGTTTTTAGGATTCTTTATCGAAGGATTTGAGTGCTTCTGATGACTTGAAATATAGACAAGAATTAGAAATCAGATTGAGGGAACAGCAGAAAAAGAGTGACGAGGATAATCGATGGTTAATTTCTGAAGAGAATAATTTGGTAAAATTGATTTATATTGATATTTTTTCTGTAGTTTTGATTGTTTATTGAGATTTTTAATGAGATTTTTTTATGAATTTTATAGAGAAAGAGATTATCAATGACGACTAGTTTATCTGATAAATCGGATGATGGTGGTGATCCTTCATCATCACCGATTTCTGAGGAAACCCTGCAAAATTGTGCTGGAGAAAAAGCAATAATAGTCAAGGTTAGAAATTACTAAATATCTTTGTCGATGATTTTTGCATTTTTAACGATTTATTTTAGAAAATGGAACCTACTCCAACTGCAGACCTAGATCGATCAAATGATCGAGTTTATGATTCCACTACTCAAGTAGTTAGATCAATCATGGAGTTGACACAGGGTGTTGAAGATGGTGGGAAATGTGATTTTTTGGAGCTTGTCAGGTAAAAAATAAGAATAAAATACTTTATAAAAAAGAGCAAAATTATCAAATAAACTTTTTTTACAGACAAGTTGGACTTCAATTAAGGTAGAAATTGACCAAATATTTTAATTACGATTCTAATAATTCTAATTTGATTAATTCAGGACCCTGCTAGGCAGTGTAGATGATTTAGTGGACATCTTTCCTGAAATTGCCAAACAAGAAGTACGACAGTTTTTATACTCAAAAATGGTTTTAATAATTGATTTCAAAATTATTTTTATTTAATAGGTTGAAATGGCTCATGTAGTTCTGAGTAAGGATATGAAGGAACTTGTGAATGCGATGAGATTAGCTGAAAAATATTCCTCAACTACCCTTGATATTGAATATAGAAAGTAAGGCTCGAAATCTGATCTAATAAATTTTTAAGGGTTCAGCCCTTCCTGTATTTTAAATTTTGAATCCTAATTACTAAATGAATAATTTTGATTTTTTTTCAAGGGGAATGTTATCTTGTGGACATATCTTGGCAATGGACGCAAAGAACCTTTTAGACGTGGTGGATCACATCAGAATGAGATTTCCAGAAGTCGAGAATTTTATCGTGAATAATACAAAAGCTGCCGAAAACAAATCTTTATAAATTAATTAACTAATTAATTAAATTAAGCACTCAATCATTAAATTATATAACTCTACTTCTTATATATGCAATTTTAATGTTACCACAAATCTATTTAAGTCTATCGATCGATCGATTGTACATTTTTTACACTACTTTAGAACACTAATTTATGACGCAAAATATTTAATTTTTAACTTGGTTAATTTTAAGATAAAGTAGGGCTAGTCGCTAGTCAGTCACTCGAAATTTTATCCTCTAGGTATTAGGTATTATAATATGATTACGATTATTCAATCATTCCACAACAAAAATAATGAATTAATAATAAGTTAATAGGAGTAAAAAGCCAAAAATAGTAAAATAATACTCATTTTTTATAAAAGATAAGATAAAGAAGCACTAACAAATTATCCTGAAATTGTATCATGTTATCAAAATTTAAGGCTGATGTTAATTACAAATTATCAAATCAATTTTGTTATCCATATTTTTAATGCTTTAGCACCATCAAGAAGACAAAAAACTGAAACTAAATACATACAGTGGAATCTCTTTATAACGAACTTAATAACAAGTAACAAGTTTAATTTTATATCAAACTAATTTGTAATTTAACATTGAAATCTCTATACTTCATAACACTAACTGAAATAGAATTAAAATTTTAAGGTCGACTGTTCACTATATCGAGATTCCACTGTATTTTTAGAATTTTCGTAGAATTTTGTGTTATCTATCTATTGCTATTATTTGAATCGTAATTACTTAAAATTACTTATTTATCTAGCTAGCTTAACTTGAAATATAATGAGAAATAAATTTTTGTTTCTTGGTTGTGATCTCGCAAAAAGATGTCAAAAATTATTGTTAAAAATCTATAGGGTAGGGTACTTAAGATTTTTTAAATATTTCTGCTGGAACTGCTATATTTTATGTTTAATTTACAGAAACTTTTATTAATCATGATTTCATATGGATATCCATAATATTTATGATTTATATTTATCGGCAGCAAGGATAATATTTATACAAGTATAATATTTTTTTGTCTACAACAGAGAACGAGTTTTAAGAACTTTTTTTTAATAATAATTTATAGGTAATTTATTAAATTTTCTAACAATATGACTGACAATATATAGCTAAGAAGTATTAATTATATTTTTATACATACCATTGATGTTTATGGATGAATGCGATTGGATTTTTCATTTATTTTTATAAGGTATTTCTAAATTGATGAATTATTTCTAGTCGAATTTGAAAGGATCTTTAGCTTCGGTGAGCTTGAACCAATATCCGCATTCACATCGTCTTGCCTCTCCTTTATACAACCACAACTAATAAAAAGGGATTAAAAATTAGTCAAAATTAGTCAATTTTATTAAATTAATATTTAAAATAACAAGGGAACAGTTACAGAACAGACTATCCCAGGTACTTGATATGTGACATAAAAACTGCAATGCTATGCCTTTATCAATTAGAGAATCCAATTACACGTTTTGATCGAATTCACAAGTTCTCGAAATACCAGATTTTGTCCCAAAATCCTATAAGAATTAGCTTTGCGGGATTTGAAAACTGTTAGATCTACAAAGATTTCAAATTCCGCAAAGCTATTTTTTATGGGATTTTGGACACTAGACGGGACAAAATCCTTGATATTTTGAGTAGAAATTAAAATTGACAAAAAAGGCTTTTTCTTGAGGTTTCTATTGATCTAAATCTTAAGGGTTCTTTGTCTAAATGTAAAAGAGTACCCTACTTTGTCACAAAAAATATCAAGGTCCTGGTGTACAAAAAGATAAATTCTCCAAGTAAATCTTTAAAAAAATAAATGATTATTGTATATGTACGTACATAGTTAATGAAAAAAGCATCTTCATGGCAAATGCAGCCAATCATTCGCTTATCATGAAATGATGGAACCAAGTTGGGATTATCTTTTCCTCCAGCATGACGTTTCTTAGGCAGCATACCAAATGGATCCTACAAATTATTTTACAAAATATATTAAACATTTTTTAAAAACTACTACCTACTTCTACACCAATGATTATAAAAATTCATTTCATTTACTACAGCTCTGAAAAACCACATCATAATCATAATAATGTCTCAATTTTACAAGTAAAGGAATGTAAACTCGAGTTCAAAATTCAAAATCCTGTTTTTCAGAGCTGAATAAATAAGACAAAATGGTGATGGTGTTGGTGCCGTTTTTTGGCCATTACAGAAGTTTATTTGATAGAAATGATCACCACTACTATGGCTAGGATACTACAAATTAGAGCATCACCATCTCCACCACCAGCAATTTCTAAAATTAAAATAAAAAGGATGATTTTTTTGTTAATTTTTACCGGATTTCCTCTGGCAATAGCTTCTAATTCCTTCCTCTCAAGACCAGTAGCAT
>JAQIXA010002611.1:0-17103 GCA_034699045.1 Nanhermannia cf. coronata Gr-Ori-00579 | reverse complement strand
TAAACTAACCAAACTTAACCACGATTTGGGGGTCAAAAAGAGCCAAAAAGGGGGACAGTTTAATCTTAAGTCATAAAGAATTAAGTATACCTTAGCTTAGTTTAGTATCTAGGTTATAATTAATTTCTGGATAGTAATATGCATCTAATGTATTTTTTTTTTTTTATTTTTTTAGGTCCAGGATACAGACTTGCGAACATACATCTATACGTATTAGGTACATATAATTATGCCCTACAGATAAGTTGTAAATATATCCAAAGTTTTTTTTTGCTGGATTTTTTATATGTACAAGTCCAAAAGTAGGAAATGTGTGATAAAATAATATTAAGTAGATTCATCCATCAAATTTTCTGGATTTCTGGATAAAAAAAACTATTAATAATATGAAAATGATCCCTCAACCGTGACCGAATACACGGTTCCATGCCTTGATATGATATGACTGACCTGGAAAAAATATTTGTTTTTCCTCTCGTGATTGATGTCATTTCTATTGATTTCTTCAGCATAATGTCCATCAACAAAATACCTTACGCAGTTCTACCACAAAATATACACTACCCTAATAATAGTACCTACTATAAGACCGTAAGATAAAGTCTGACGATCAAGTTTTTTCAATCAATCTTATTTTTTTCTGAAAAAAAATCTGCAAATTTTGCACATTCAGAGCCAGATTTTGTTCAAGCTCTACTTTCTGGTAAGTCAAAAGCTAAAAATTTCATAAATCTAAAATTCTTAAAAATCTTACGACTGATAGATACACTAGGTATTATGTAATTTCTTTATAAAAGTGCGTTGTACTTTAGAATTTGGTCAAATTTTAAAAATAGGTTGTGTATTGAAACTTTAGCTATAAATTATAAAAGTTTTTGAGATACCAATCTCTACTTATTTAATTTGGAGACTCATAAAACTTCAAAATTCAAATTTTTGACAATTTCGAATCGAAATTTCAAGTATGGAGTATTCCAGAATAAAATAAACGCATTACAGACCTGCTGGGTTTTGTTATTAGGACCTTTATCTACCAGTTGATCGTACCTATTTATAATTGTTCAATTGTACAAAATAGCTATTTTTATTGATATATCTCAACTAAAATAAAATTGTAAATCATGATAAATATGTCTTTTTAGTTTATAAAAGAGATCTGCTATACCTTATTACACTATTACTATCTACAGTGGGCATTTATAAAACTTTTTTTTTAAATTCCAATTCAAGTCTTTTTAAGCCGATGATCATAACAAATTGAAAAATTTAGTCACAAAATATTCACAGATCCATGTATGAAACAGGTATTATTTCAAATTTCAAATTTGAAATCCTCAATTTCGTTATTTGTAATCAAATGTACGAAAACTAGGATTTCAAATTGCAAATTGATAAAAGAGAATACAGCTAATTAGTTTTAATCAAATAGACAATTTAAACCTCAAAAAAGTGATAATTTCGATGCAAAAATGAATTTTGATTTTGACCATGACATTTTTCTTAAAATTTAGATAAATCTAAATTTTCTGAAAGTCTGAATTTTCAAGAAAAGTCTGATCTAGCTAAATATTGCCAAATGTCTGTTTTTACCATCAGATTGCAAATTACTCGTACTGTACTACTATATATGTTATGTAGTAGGTAGTACAAATACAATAGCTATTTGAGATTTCTCGGAATATTTATAAGGCCATAAAAAGTATCAAACTTTTTCTCAAAAATCCTCAGGCTATTCATTTAACTGACTTTGGGTAACTATTATTATCCTTATATACCTTAATAATAGTACTAGTACTAGTATTTTATCTAGAAACCAATAGCCTAAGACATAAAGTACATAAAATAATAATAAAGTTAAAGTTACCCCTATAGACCAAGATAAGAATAGATTGCCAGTTTGATGAAATGAACTACCAATTCAAAAAATTTTACAAAAAAAAAGTTCGACTACCTACATAGGTATAGTAGGGTACTTATTTAATGGCTTAATATAATAATAAAATATCTTGTTCTAGAAAGCTATTTTTATCTTTTAAAGTTGATCTGTCTAAGCTTAGAAAACTTTCAATAATGTGCCTTTTTATAGTACTTTATACTACAGTAGGTATACTAGAGTACTTTATACAGTAATACATGAGGTACTTGAGAAAACTACAAAATTTATTTAACTATCAAAAATAACTAACCAAACTTTTTTACTAAAGAAAAAACCAAAAGTATCTTAAACTTGAAGGATTCAAGTACATAACTTTTTAAAGCTATTTCTGTCGATATCGTTATTCTTCTATCTGAGAATATCTACTATATTTGAATATTTTAAAGCAAAAATTACAACAAAAATATCATTAAAATGCGTCAAATGTCACTTTTTTCTAAAAATATATTCATTTTCTTAATATGGAATTACTTTAAGGGGTAGATTAGGGATAGTTTGGAAGGGTTTTTGAAATTTAGGCTGACATTTTTCGAGTGAACCAGTTTTTATTTACACCTGAAATTTATTTGAAAATATCTTGGCTATCTCTGGACTCTGGATCTATAGATATACCTAAGATATAAAATTTCCAGGTTAAAATAATAAGAATAATAAGGTGTCCGAATTTCAAAAAAATTTCCAATCTATCCCTAATCTACCTCTACTACTGTATAAGTAGCAATTAAGCTTTCTCAAATGATGCAAAATACTCAGGTGTATGACTCTATAGTTGATATTTATTATAAAAATTACCATTTTTAACTTTAAGAACATCGTTTTTTTGTTAGAAAAAAGACAGGAATTATAATTGGTACAGAAATTCTAAATTACCTACCTAGATATGTTCTTATGCATGTAAGTATGTACAGAATAATAAGTACTTAGTACTTGTAATTAACTAGTTAAAAATAAAAATGATCAAAAAATGCATTCAAGTTGTGCATACCTATTAGATAGTAGTGCCGGTATATACGATACTGTATAAGTTCAATTACCTTTAATTTACATTCACTATCAAGTATTCTTACTTTATGTAACTTGTAAAATGATGAACTTTGGGCGTTTTTATAAAATATATCTAAAAATGTTGTGAATAAACTCTTAAGCTCTCAAGTATTTTTTCTATTATAGATTTAGCTAAAAAAAATTCAAAATTGAACAAAAATACGTACCGCTTGCAAATAGACATACTATTTGAAGTTCATACTAGAATTGATTTTTGGTACAAAATAGCTATGATTTAATTTCATCACTATTTTGGTCGAATTCATATCTTTGGTCTAACTTTACTATTGCATGAATATGATATTTATTTTCTATTTCTCATCCAATTTTTAGCGAGTTTTTGACAAATCGATCTTGAGTTTTGTAAATAATTTATCTACTGATACTTTTAACATAATTCGTAATATGATTACAATTACTATACTGTAGTAGGTACTATATTTCTATAAAATTTTACAAAATACCTAATAGAAGAATAGGTTAGGATTTAGGATTTAGGACCAGGGCCCAGGGCAGAATTAGTCTAGGCTAGGTTACCTAATTGTTCCCAAATGAGAAATTTGGTTATAAAAATTACTTTTAAAAAAAATTAAAATTTCAAAAGAATTTTTTCAAATGTTAATTTTTGAATTTCTTCAAAGAGTTCCATTTAGACACCCCAGCATCGTTTTAATTCTAAAAATTTATTTTAGACCAAGCTAACATTTACAGTAAAAATGCACCAAATTACATAAATGTCTCCTCTATACATGTATGTATGTAGGTACTTTTGTCAGAAAAAAAAGGAAATTGTACTTTGAAGACAAGATGGTCATTATTTTTCTCAATCCTTTGTCATTAACCTCATACTTAGAATTAGTATCTTTATTTTCAAATCAAAATTTAATTCGAACTATACTTTCTTTAGATTGTACTCTTACTAGCACTTACTCATGTATACATATGGGGTAGATTAGGGATAGTTAAGAGCAATTTTTTGAAATTTGGATAGCCAGTTTTCACCATAGCCAGTTGTACTCGTATATTGATGTGTTTGTTTGAGAATATCTTGTCTTGACTAAGATATTCTCAAGATCTCAAGATACGAGTACCTATACTCGTAGATATAAAATTTTGAGGATGATATAACATAAGGTTTGTGTTAAATACTGGTCTCGTATTTTTGTAAAATGCTTCTGAAATATCCCTATTCTACCCCTAGGGTACTTTATTTCTGATAATGGATTTTATATTCAAAAGATTGAGAATTGTGTAGGTGTTCCCGTGTAGGTGTATAATGGCAGGGTATTACGAGTAAAAGGAAATACATAAACAGTTTCGATTAAGCTCAAATCCAAGAAATTCGGAATTCTGCTCGATGATCTCAAAATCAGGCTTAGGTTCTATAAAAGATGTTGTTCTGCCCATCATCCGTATTTTTCCAGAAATGGATAATTAAATCCTTTTCTTGGAATGTAACCTTTTACCTTAATATAATATAGTATGTACTTAAGATACACAGTTTTTTACCTACTTACATATATTATATTATCCAGAAATTGAAATAAGGGATAGTTTGGAAAGATTTTTGAAATTTGGGCAGCCTGTTTTCACCTAAACCTGTTCTGCTTGTTATTTCCTCCGCAAATTGTGAATTGTGTATCAAAAAAATTTCTGGTAAAAAATACAACTTGTTCTTTCGAGGGTGTCCAAACAAAAAACTTTCCAGATTATACCTAATCTCTTGGTTCTATTCTAAATTGTAAATTTCTGAGCCTGAAAAGATACTCAAATACTCGTACTTAGATTTGAGTTTTGGTAAAATTACCTTTACCTACATATTCTTATGAAGAATTAGTTTAATTACTCGTAATTTAGCTCTGAAAAAGCAAATTTTTTAGTATGAATGAAGAATCTCATACCTGCATTTTCAGAGCTGAACTGAAAGTTAATGAATTTGTAGAATAGAGTTTAAAAATACAGATACTATGGATAGTACCCTATATAAAATTAAAGCACCAAACTTACTTACCTAATATTCTTATCAAGAGTTTTTAAAACTTTATATTACAAGTGTATGATACATTAATTACATACCTTCAATCTGATCTGATCTGATCTGATCTTGAAATCAGATTGAATTCGTACTTTAAAAAAAATAAATTTTAGAAACAAAATCAATTACGTAATTAATTATAATCAATTATAATTGCCACCACCATCTAAAATTTAAGTAAGCATATTTTTGAAGGTATTTTTTGATTTCGGAGATAAAACTAAAACTCTAAAATTGATGATTTTTGTTAAAAATATTTTCAAACCTAATCTAACAAAATCCCTAACCTTTATAAGACTATCAAATATCTGTACTAGTACTAATAACCTAACCTTTTGATTTTATTTTAAAACTATAGATTACAGATAGTTTGAACATCTCGTTTTTAAACTGAAATACATTTGAAATCAAATATATCTCGGATATGTCGAACTCGTATTTATGAAAATATACTTCTATAGTAGGTAATTAACCTAGAGTTCTCTGAAATTCAGAAATTTATAAATAAACTAGTAATTAAGATCCTATTGCCTATTTGAATGTGAAAAAATAGCCTTTTCTAAATCTTGATGCTCTTATTAAATCTTGCTGCAACATTGGTTGTAAGTTGTAAAGCACAGTATTATATTTTGAAATTTTTATACAAATATATAGTAAAAATGCGAGATGTATCTATTTTCTAAAATTAGTAGAAATTTTTTCAGAAATATGCTGATTTTGGGTTTAAAAATGGGATACCTAAATGCAGGGTTTCATTGTTAAAATGCAAATTGTTCCCCTTTTTCCTACTCTATCACAAAGTACCCTACTAATTCTAATTTGCCCCAATTTAGTATGCAGATTGCGTTTAATCTAATTTTAGAAAGTTTTTTTTCCTGTAAATCTCGACAAAACTGGCTTTTTTTTCTCATTGCCCTTGGCCTTTGTTCAAACTCAGTTCTCTGTCCTCTTAATCACCTATTTATTTATATATTTTCTAAATAATATCTTGTATTTAAATTTAGTGTTAAATACCTACAAACCTAGTAGGTATTTGTACTTGATATTTACAGAACAATTAAATGAATAATGGATAAACTTGAGCTAATGTATAATGTACTGTAGTCAAGACCTTGAGTTCGAGTTTCAGCGATAAACTAATGAAATTTATATTTAGAATTTAGACTTGAAATCTGTGCCAAAATAAACTGTTTTTCAAATTTTTTCGACTTGATTTTGCTTTTAAGACAAGAAACCATTTAAAATCCAATAAAATACGTTTCAGATTTCTACTTTCGGCTCCAATACATGGCATTTAACAACTATGTTTGTGGAATTCTTCTCTTTTGGTTTTCAAAACCAATTTCATAATTTTAACCAATTTCATACTATGGCCAGGATTTCAAAATTTGAAATCCTAATTTGAAATTTAAAATCCAAACTTATATTTGAGATAAGAATACCAAACTGGAGCATAAAAATATTAAAATTCTATGATTATTTGCTAAAATATAGGTAGGTAATTAGCTAATTTCTCTTGATTTGAGTCATTTAGATGTACTTTTTTTGGAAATATCTGATCTATAGGTCAACCAGAAATGCTAACAAAATTTCCTAAGAAATTTCAATTGAGTATTGAGATACTTGTAAATATAATATGGAAAATTTCTGTTTAAAAAAGTATCTCAAGCCATTTAAGCAATACATCTAAGGAATTTCATTTGAAAAAACATCTTGATGTTTATTATCTATGTAGGTATATGTACTTTTGAAAATTTAATAAAGTTCATAAAATCAGGAAGTTATTTCAAATTTTGAAAAACAATTAACTGATTCTTCGAATTCATGTTATTGACTTGAAAAATTCCAGAAAATTTTGATTTGATTTGATTTCCTTGTTAAAAGTAGGTAACCTACATTTAATAGAACTTGTATTTATGAAACTTGAACAAAAATATTCTATAGTAAGGTAGTTAGCCTAGAGTTCTGAAATTCAGAAATTTGGAAATAAATGCTTATTTAGATCCTATTGCCTATTTAGAGGTGCAAAAAAGGCTTTTTCTAAATCTTAGATGCCTTTGTTTAACATTTGTTGTAAAGGACAGTATTATATTTTTGAAATTTTTATACAAATAAATATATAGTAAAAAATGCGAGCTGTGCGTTTAATGGCCTTTTTTCTACTTTAAAGGACATTTAAATGGGTAAGAAAAGTGTCAAAAACAGTATCTCAAGCATTATATCTATCTGTCCAATTGGATTTGTGCATAATTTTGAGAGAATTTAAGCCATTTTTACAAGTCTCACAGTATCTGGTGTAACAATAAGCTATATTTTTTGAAAAGAAAAAAGAACAAAAAGCTATTCTATTTTACTACCCTATATTATAGTATAGTAGATCTAGAATCTAGAATTTAGAATCTAGAGTAGAATAGAAAGGAAAAGAGTTTATTCCATTTTGTCTCAAATCGCAAAAAAGACTTTTTGAGAATCCAACTTTCGATTTCAATGGAAAGTAAATTATGTAAGAACTTGAGATTTTCTCCTATCTCAATTCTTATTCTTTAGGCTGAGAAATACTTATTATTATAACACATTTGCTTTGAATTCTAAGTCTAAATCTGGAGAAGAATTTCTATATAAAGTAGCTTATAAAGTAAAATTATAATTTAAAAATATGATAGTTCTGATCTCGAGCACCCCACCAAAGTAGGATAGGTATTATTGCCATTTTTGTAGAGAGAATTCAGTTTTTTGGCAATATTTTAATACAAAATTCATCAAAAAAAGTTACATTTTTGTGTAATATCGAATATCTAAAATATATATAATTTTGAAGCTTGCAAAAGAAACCTAATATTTTTGAAAATTTCGAAAATTGATTCCAAAATTTGACCAAATAACTTGAATATTATGCGAAAATTGAAATTATCTCAATTTGTAATTTGAATTCTCTTTTTCATTTACCTATATTGTTATATTAAAAAATCTAAGATTTCTATAAAATCGGGATAATATTAGGATAATTAGTGTTCTTTATAGAGAAATTATGCTGTGAGTGAATAGTACAAAGTATCAAGTAGGTATGAAAAGGAATGAGATATGGGGATTTAAAACGGCATGTTAAATGTCATTTCACAACCAATTCAATTCTAATCAGATTTCTCATTTATTTCTCTCTCTCAGAGAAGAAATACTCGATCTGACATTTCATTCCAAACATTAGCTTTTCTTTACTAGTTTTACTACTAAAGATTCTACACTTTTTTGAATTCTTATAGATTCTTTTGTACCTATATGTATTCTATAGGCAAGGTTATTTAGGCACTTATTTAACCCCCCTTGTTTCATCATAATATATCGCAAAAATATTTAAATTGCTCCATATTTAAATAGCTAAAAAAAAGTATTGATTTGAAGTCTGGGTTTTTGATAATCAGATCAAAATATTTTTTGCTCAAAGTCAAGTTGCTAAATTGTTCAATTTTATCACTAACTTTGTGAAAATGGATCAAATCTTATCTTAAGGAAATTAAACCTATATCTACAGTAGTAGAAAAAATCACTTTTTTTACTAGGTACTGTGTCTTGGTACTTTAACAAAAAAAACTACTTCAGAAAACACACATCAAAATATTCAAAATTTTGACAAAAAAAGTCATACAAAAGTGTAGAATTGGTAGATAAGGATTTGAAATTTTAGTAAAAGTTTTCAAATTTCTAGTTGATATCTGTATTAGTATCAGTATTATCTCAGGTACAATATAACAAACTCATACTGGGATGCAATTTCGATCTCTTATATAGAAAATTGAGTCAAAAATTCGAATATTTTTTTAATAGATGTGCTCACAGTAATATCATCTAGCAAGTCACATTTTCCAGACATTTCCAGACATATTCAACAAAGTTGAATAGGAAGTGCTCGCTTCGCTCGTACAATTAAAACCTCTGGATTTTGAGATTAGAAAAGTACCAATTTTTCTCTAAAACATCCATTTTTATCAAATTGACTCTTAAATTTCGCATTAATCTCCTAACCATATTCTAAGATACTCTATAAACTATCGGTAGTTTTCCACATTTTTATAGAAAATAATGATACACTATTATTTCGAGATTTCAAAATTTCAAAAGCATTACCTATATATACCTTTACAGTATTATATTGACTCGATCTGATTGATCGAGTTACTTTTTTGAATGGAAGCTTTTTTCAATGGGGATTTTTTTTTCTTTAAAAAAAATTTTATATTTAAAAGTGAGAAGGCTTTCAATCGGCTGAATGAACTTTTTTACCGAGATTATTTTTTTTGCACAAATCCGCTTATGTCCTACCTAGTTAAAGAACCGGTTGATAAAATTTAATATTATTAGTATTAGTAAGGGTACCATGTACAGTATACTTTGTACTGTACTATAATATGTATCTATACATAATACAGTAGAATGTCAATATTTTGAAGTATTTCATTTAGGCTTAAAATAACTTTTTTTTAGTCTGGAAAAGCTTTTACTTTATTATGAATTCTGGAGAATTTTATTTTATAATACATAGACTGGAGTCTTCAAATTTTGAAACTTTATCTTATTTCTAGTACTAATACTAGTACTCTAGTAGAGGCTTCGATTTAATATCATCCCTATTTTGGTTGAATTTACCTCGATATTTTAGATCTAACTATACCCCTGTTTGAAATTAACCCAAATTTTTCTAAAAAAATCCTTCTAAAATTTTGAAAATATGCAAAAGTTTTCGATTCATTTCATGCAATTTTTACCTTCAAATAGAGTTTATACACTTATCCTTAATTCAGCTACAAAAAACCAGATTTCGGAATTAATTTTTTATGTGTTAGTTGTAAAATCATTGAGAAATTTAATTTTTCAGGACTGATTTGATTAAATCGCTCATATTTACTCAAGTTCTTATTGAATTTTGGAGATTTTTTAAGTCAATTATTGTGAAATTTCGATGAAATTGCCTTGCTATTTAATAAGGTGGAATAAAGAACATATACTTAACATATACTTAACTAAACTCGGGGGTAAATTTCATTTAAGGGTAAAATAGACCAAAAATAAAGAGGCAAATTCAACCAAAATAGGGATAAAATTAAACTTAATTCCAAGTAGACTACTAGTGAGTACCCTATGTATCTTTTATTTTTATTTTCGTACATGCCATTTACTTAAGTACAAGTAATATAGCAGTAATACAAGCACATGGTTCTCCAAGTATAAGTATCTTGAGGTAGCACTCTAAAAATAATTTTATTGATCAAGTAAATTCATATTTTATGCAATAGATTGAACAATTTTTGTAAATTTTTATAAGGAGAAGTATATTTATTAATTCAAGCTTCAAATATTTTGGATTAAAATCCTATCTAAAACATCTTAAAAGCTCTTTTAATGGTACTCGTAAGTATCGTATGTACCTAGTAGAAATTAAATACCTATTTTATAAAACAAAATTTGATTTTCGTCGATTTCGATCAAATAAATCGTAGATATAAATTACAATTTGGACCAATTTTGATCAAAATCCAACCCATTTTAGTCAAAATATTTGACGAAATCGAGAAAACTTATACCTAATCTAATTTTTTGAAAATTGAATCAAATTTGGTCAATAAATGAATAATTTGGCAAATATACGATTTTAAAAGGCTTATTTTGAAGAGTATTTTGTAAACGAAAAAGTTTTTATTTAGACAGCCTACTTTGTATTTTCTATAAAACTAGTTATATTGACAAGAAAGAATATCTTCGGGTTATAATGGACTTTCTGGCCTTTATATGAGGCTTAACATAGCAAAGGCCTGAAAACCGAAGAGATCCTTTGCTTTAGGCTATCTTGATCATCTATAGATACAAAAATTTCAGGTCAAATATCAACAGTCTAATTCGAAAACAGTGTCCTTTCAATTTCGAACTATCCCTAATCTACCTCTACTTAATATACTTGGCACATTATCAATTCTTGACTAAAATTTCTTGCTTTTATAGTAGGGTCAGTATTCAGGATACCCTGACCCTTCTAGATACTGATATATAAGTACCCTACTTATCTTCTTAATAGCTGAATCTACTAATTTTAAGCTTTAAAGCCCGACAATATTTATCAAATCTATTTTATAGAAATATGTCGCATAAAAGAGATGAACATTCAGTAATTTCTCTAAAAAATTCTAATTTTTTTATCAAAATTTAAAAAGCGAGCTAATGTGTAATTCTGTAGGACTATACTTACTAAAATAGTTAAAAACTTTTTGTCTTGTCTTAAATCTCAAAGTTTTACCCCTGCAGCCTAATATACTACTATACCATACTACTATAGGTATAGGTATAGTAAATTGTACATAAGTAACTACCTATGTATGTACTCGTATGGTATGTACTAATATACAATTTATTCAAAGGTTTAAAAAGTTATTCGGTTAGTTGAATTTTATTCGGTCTTTTTATAAAATTCGAAAAGACTCTTTATTTTATGGTATTTTATTTCATTCTGGTTCTTTCTATTTCTATGTAGGTACTGTGTCTTCAGAGTCAGTCTCAGAATCTCGACAAGAAACCAGATAAATTATTCAAATGAGTTACATACTAATACTAGTACAATGCAATGACTTTTGCAAATTTTATGGACCCTTATGCACATAAAACTACTCTACTGTATGTAGCGATACACAGTATACATAATGTAAATTCTATTATTACAATTTTACATTTTATATGAATTACAAAAATATTGTACCAGAATCTAACCTTGTACTAGTACTAGCACTAAGATTTGCATTTCAAAAACAAAAGGGTTTGTTCTCAAGTTCTGAGTAAAATTTAAGTTTAAATGGAAATATGTACAGGTGATTTTCAATGAGAATTTTAGATTTATTTCGAAATTATACACAAATTCTTAATACTCCGTAGAAAAAGGACTTGATTCAAAATCAAGAAATGTCTAGAAAATATCAGTTTTTGCAGGATTTTGGATCTTTTTGGAAAAATCTTTGAAAAAAACTTGATTGGGAATCTTATTTTGGAAAATGTATGTTTAGAATGGTCCAAATGTTATGCATAAAAATCACTTCTTTTATAAAAACTAAGCTTTAAATGTGCATTTAGGTCTTAGGTAGGGTTCTTATACATATAGAGTATTTTAGCCATTTATCCAAAATTATAAGACTCCATTTACTCCATAATAATTTACTAATTGATCATATAAAAATAAGGACTAAAGATAAGAGTAAGATTGGGCAGACTAATCTAATTTTTTTGAAAATTTCAGATTTTTGGTTGAATTTTGATTGAACATCGTTGAATCCTTGATTTATGGAAAAAGTCGTTTAAAAAAAGGCTTTAAAAACATAAATTGATTTGAAAAATTTGAAAAAAGATCATGAAGGATCTGGAGCTTTTTTTTGAATGACCCATGACCTTTATAGGTCAGTGACCTAGGTCATCATCAAGTACTAACTAAGTGCTTTCGATTTATGTATGAATATAAGGGTCTAACTTTTATAAGAAGCTGCAGCTAGCTGAGATATAAATTTTTGAAAATATTGATATTTGCCATTTTATGGTTTTTGATGAATTTTGATGCTGTCTTTGGGGACTTTGACATATATACCATTCGTAGCTCCTTTTCAAGGGCTACAAAATAGGACAAGTCTCATTGAATTGAGTCTCTCGTTTGGGCCAAAAAAGCTTCAAATCCGGCATGGTCTTTTGAAATTTTTGAAAAAAGTTACGGCTTAATTAAACTGATATTGCTCGTAATCTCTGTCTGTCCGCACTTTTGATCCAAAAAACCCCAAAATAATTTGAGAACTTTTGGAGTTCCTACTTCACCTGTAAAGGAAAATTTGAAAAAAAATCGCTAAAACTAGGGTTTACTTTGATATTTACTGATATTAGGTATATTTTACCTAGGTACCTATAGGTTTTGTACCTAGGTATATTTTATTCAAAATTTTGCCATACAATTACCTATATTTCAAGTTTTTGATAAATTCATGTTTTTGTCAGATTTTGATTGAAAATCTCTAACCATTTTAAAGACTTGGAACAGCCTGATATTGGCTCGAAAAACTTGATTTAAGGCTGAGAATGGTCTAAAAATGCATCAAAATCATTTATTTAGGCTTTAGTAAAATTAGGCTTTAGTAAATGTGTATTTAGAAAGGATAAAATAGGGTAATTTAGTCATTTTAGTCTAAATTATACAAGTCTCCATTTACTTACTTAAGAGATCATTTACTTTATGATTTATTACAAAGTGGGCTTATACTTTTAGTGTAATTTAAGGAGGATTAAGTAATGTCTTAAATAACTTATAAACTTACACAAGACAAGAGTTTACTTTTTCAGTTTGCTTAAGCCATGTATTATGCATATCTTGCCTATGTTTGCAAAGTTTAATCGATTAAAAAAAAGTAACTACAGCCAAAAGCCAGTTGATTAAAATGACAAATTTTTAAGCCACAAAAATACTTGAAAGTTTCTGCATATTTTCTGAACCTAAAATTATCTCTAAATAAAATTCTAAATTTCATAATGCAGTTTCATAATGCATAAGGCGAAAACTAGGATTTCAAATTGAAAATTGAGATATGAATACAACTATAGTACTAGATTAATTAGAAAAAATGCTCTAATTTTAAAATATTTAACGATTTTTAGTCAAATCACGTTTAAATTCTCAAATTTTTGAAAAATTTCAAAATTTCTTTATAGATAATCCTTCCTTTCGAAATTAGCTACTTACTTATAACCATATCAGATCTAAATATCATAATAATAGGCATAAATAGGCTCGATTTTAAAATTTAAAACTCTAAATTATGCTTATGATTAGGAATTTAAATAGTAATTAAATATGGAATTAGAGAAAGTTTGAAATTATTGACCATAAATAATTGCTGCTAAAAAATATTTCAAATTTTATGAGCTAAAATTTACTACCTACCAATACTGATGATACTTGCATACTTCAATTTTTATGACAAATTCAAAATCGTTAAAAATACTCATAAATACCAGTAGTTGAATAATTTCTAGAATTTAATTGAACTTTGCCGATTTAGCTGTATGTATTATATATGTACTATTATAGTACTAGTACAAGGATACTTCAAAGCTAAATACCAGCAGGTAGGGTAGACTAGAGATAGTTTGGAAATTTTACGATATTTGGACAGCTTATTTTCATCTAAACCTGTTAAAAAAAATACGATTTTTCTGATTTTTTGATTACCAGAAAATTGCCAAAAAATGGTCAAAATTTTTGCTCTTTTCGCCTAAATAGGCGGAAATTAAGCTAATTTTCGTAGGATACTCTATTTTAGTGTGTTTTTAGGAAAATTCTACTTATTAGGAGCTGAAAATGCGATTTTTCTTTGATTTTTAATTTACTAAAAAATCGCCAAATAATGGTTAAAATTTTCTAAACTAGCCCTAATCTACCCCTACAAATGTATAAATAAGTAATTAAAAAAGGGAAATTGTACAACTTTTATTTAAAAGTTCGATTTTAGAATTCGATTTTAAAGGAAATTGTGAACTTGAAAAATCCATTCAAGTTTGAAAAACAATGCAACTTTCCCTCTTTACAATGAATTCCTAAATTTTCGACCTATTTTGCTAATTCACACATTTTTGTAAATTTTTAAATGTAAAATAACACAGAGAGTTTTAGACGATTTTTCTTCCAATGCTTCGAATGTTAATTGTTTTTATGATTTCCGTATTTTTTAAATTTAAATATACCTAAATGGTTTTACTTTCTTAATTACAGCCTAATTTACCTACTCGTATATACATACCCTACCTACCTTAGACTAGACAAAAAACATTATAATTAGGCGAATGAATGGTAGAATTTTAATGAGATATTTTGTATTCATTTAGGATAATGATTTCCTACATACAAAAACTCATTAGAGTTAATACACCTACTTAAATTGTCTCGAGTTTTAAATTTTAATATACAGATTCTAAATCCACTAGTCCGTTTAAATCTAGACATTTAAAGCATCTATCCTTCTAAAGGTATAATTAAGTATGAACATTTATGAGAGAAGTATGAATTTGGTTTTTCGATTTTTATCGATAAAATTTCTTGTTTTAGGGATAATTTGTCCAATATTTGACCCAAATTTTGAAAATTTCAGATTTCTATTTCTAGCTCAAATTCATTGATTTGTTTTAGTTTTTGGGATATAAATATCATCGTTATTATGACCTAGAGTTCTGAAATTTTCTCGAGGATAGTTCAGAATACTCTAATATATTTGAAAAAGCATCCAAATTCCCTTTTTCTCGGGTCATATGACAATTTTTATTTAAAATTTTGTAAAATTTCTAGGATGGCCAGTTTTTTTTTATTAGGATTTATATGCAATTGTAATTTGTCTCCTTCTTTCCGTTTGAAAATCTTGTTAACTTTTATCAATATTTGACCAATTTTTTCATACTATATCTGCAAACGAAATTTCAGATAAGAATTAAAAGTGTCTAAAAATTGTCCAAAAAAACTATTAAGAAGTATGTAGGTACTTTTATGTTTATCTATAATAGTAATAGTCTCAAATGTAATTTACAAATTGCTTCAGTTGGTCTTGAAAATCATTAAAAAGTGGATTAAATTGAATAAAAGAGAATTTGATTAAGGGGGGTGTTAGTTGAATTTAATTTGGTTTAAAATACTTTGAAAGTAAAGCTAAAAAGTTTTAGTTTTAAACTAAAAGTAATTGCTGGGGATCTAGCAAGTACTATATGCTGATAATACGAGTATTAGGTATTTGCATTTTTAATTTTTAAAGCAAAACTTTGTCTCTCTACTCGTACAAGTTTGGTCTAAAGCTAATCCAATTATGATAATTAAAAAATGGTTGACTAGCCAAATATAACCAAGTTAAATAATAATGTATACTCTAGGCCCTTTGCCTAAGTACAATACTGATATATTGGAATACAAAACAATCAAATTAAAAGTTAAAGACCTGAGTAACTTGATTTTATAATTTATACCTAAGGTATATGAGTTAGGCATTATGAGCTATCCTTGGCTTGAGTTTAGTTTTAATTAATTATTTAGCATACACTTAAATTACCTACTCGAATAGGTTCGATTTCCATTTCAAAATTAAAAGCATAGCACTTATGGCAAGTAAAGAATCCCTGAAAGCAGAAAATTTATTTAAATATTTCAAAAGTTAGAATTTTTGCTTTGAATTATTCTTCAAATCAAATCAGTAGGAGTAGGATAGCACTTTGTATTTGAAAACAGAACTTGAGAATAAAATCAAGGATATTTTATTCAGCTCTGAAGTACCTGACTCTATAACCTTAAATTTAAATGTAATTAATAGTAAAATTGATATCAAAAAACAGTTAATTTAAAGTAACATCATACATATTTTCAAATGGTATAGAATATCATGTAACAGATTTAGCAGATACAGTCATTGTTTCAATTTTTAAAAAATATTATGGTAAAAATTTGAGCTGTTGATAGGTACTCCGTATCACATAAATATTTTTAAAAATTGATCAAAATTGATATTGAGATTATGGTCTAATACATTTTGAAGTTATTAGACAAAAATAATTTTTGTCTAATAACTAGAATATGCGAGTAGAACAATTATTGTTCTACTCGTATATTCTAGAATATAACAAAAATAAGTCTGCTGGATAAAATTGATCGAAAATCGAAATACATACGAGTAGTACAGAAATCGAGCTTATTTCAAAAATTTGGAAAAGTTTGATCTATCTACCACTTTGATCAAAGATGGGACTTGTCCTTGTCAAAAATTTTCTAGAAATTGAACAAATGCTGCTAAACCTGGCAAAAAAGAAAAATAGTACCCTACTAAATTCATATAAATTGGCTAAAATTTCACAAAATTGACCAAATTTTCGCACAAATTGAATAAATTTTAGTACAAGTAGTAGGCCTAAATTTCGTGAAACTTGGCCAAAAACCAAATGTTCGTAAAAATCATCAAAAATTAACCAAATTATAATCACTAAAAGTTAGGATAGGCTATGTTGAAGGGTCTGTACAAGTCGGCGTGTGAAGGTCGCAAACATGTCTGGA
>JAQIXA010002610.1:0-17105 GCA_034699045.1 Nanhermannia cf. coronata Gr-Ori-00579 | reverse complement strand
TTAGGTTAATGGATTGATGACTTTAAATATTACTAGCTTCTTCAATTATTATTTAATCATTATTTTAACAAAAGTAAAAATTTATTTCAATTTCAATTCAAGATCAGCAGAACACATGAATGATTTTAAATTTAATAAAATGATGTAGAATTAGTTAAGGTACTTTTAATAATAATAAAAAATATCAATATGTAACTGAAACTTACCTTTGCAAAAAGCACATTCATTACTATTTGAGTTCGAAGGCGGCTGAATCTGTCTTGGATCAAGAGGAAATTGATATCCATCAAAATGTTTTCCAGTTTGATATGGTCGAAATGTTTTTCCATCGCCATTTGGTTTACCAACAGCAACAACATTACTTCGATTATTATTATTTTGTCTTGGTCGATGACATACTTTACCATTAATATTGCTATTTTGTTGAGTATATTTTTTCCCACTTCCAAAATTGATTAGTTGTTGTTGCTCGTTTCCATTTCCACCGCTACTTCCACTTCCACTACTCCCTTTTCTTCCACCATGACCAAAATCAGTAAAACCATTATTTCCACACCTTCCAATTCCAATGCTAGTCCCACCTAGGCCCATTAGCTGTCTATTTTCGTGACTCTTCCAATCATTTCCTTCATCAGTACAACCAGCAGTATTAGTTTTAACTCCACCAGTCATACGGTTGCCTTCAACATCTTCTCCTTCTAATGATGCAGTCAGGCCAGATCTTGGTTTTTCAAAAATAATCATCCAAGCCAGATCAGGTCGGAGAATAGCTAGGAGATTATAGAGAGCAATTTGCAGGAAAAGCATAATAGGATGGTGATGTCGGTGAATATGAGCTTGGAATTGAAGGTGAAGTTGGAGAATAATTTGATGATGAATATGATGGAGAAGACGGTGAAGAGATTGCTGGAGACGGAGGACTTGAATTTCATATAGTCAGAGCTAAAAATAAAAAATAAAATTACACTTTGAACCATGTACAAGGTATAAAGTAAATATTATAAGGTAGGGGTAGTGTGGGGATAAAACACTCAAATAAAAAAATACAAAATTTTTTATTGAGGTTATTATTTCCAAAATTTATAAAATACATAGAAATATTATCCATGGACCCGTTTGGTCATCCGGAACCGCACGGTGTCATTATGTATTCATTATTTATTTTTTGTACAAATATATGTATTATTAAAAATTGACTAAAAATGTTAAATGCAAAAAAATAAAAGTCGATAATAATTTTATTTTTGCAAAAATAATCAAAAAATGCTATTAAAATATCGAAAATTTTACCATATTTATCTTTGAAGAATCTGTTTTGTCTTGATCATTTACCAGATACAAATTGAATTGTTCTACGTCCTCTTGTAGTGCACTTTTCTGATACGCAATCGAGAGCTTTTTAAGGTCTTCTTTCTTTATATTTTTATTTTGGTCTCGTATTAACGCATATGCTTTGATTAAAACGTAATTTCTTAGGATGGCAATACGATGTTCTGGGCAATCTTGTAACCAATTTTGTACAACATTATCTTCAACATTGGTCTTATAATATCGAAGAATATTTTCCACAAACTTTTGTCCTTGATCATTCATTGATGAGGCTACTGCTTGAGTAAAGCATTTTTCAATATTGAAAAATGCTTCTTTAACTGGGAATTTTAATAAATGGCCATATCCATATTTAACAGATGAAGATATTAAGTCCGGAGCACTGCATTTATAAAATTGGAGATTTTCAGACCCTTCAAGTTCTTTGCCTTCTCTTTCGCATTGAAATTCAAGCATACTATCGCATTTAAGACAGTTTAACTTGCAAATTACCCTTTTAATAGCTCTGCCAGCAATGTAGGTTGTAACATTTAAAATTTGGGGGTCCAATTTAAAGGGAATGTCCAAATTTGTAAAAAATTCGTGCTCTTCGTTATCAGTTTTTAAATCATCGAAAGAGTCTGATGATGCTGTATCTTCGAATTCATTTGAGCTTTCCTCGTCTGAAGATAATACCTGGCGATTAATTCTTTCAACTGATGGTTTAGTTGCAGTTCTTTTATTGGTCACCTTCAAAAATGATCTAAGTTTTAGTACTGATGCTTCAATGTCTTCTTTAACTTCACGAAATTCACAATTACTACCAGTTGGGTTTTTGATTAAACCGTATAAAAATAAATATCTAAAATTTTGTGTGACTTGTAAAGCAGTTAACTTGGAGCAATTTCCAGATGCGGATTTGATAAAGGAAAAGTAATGCTCGACAGTATCTTGTTGCATGCGTCTGGTTAACACAAACTTATATCCTTCGCTCTCTAGATCACTCACGAGATCGTGAACCCCCTGAAGTGTCGTTTGTAGACCTTTAATTGATGGAACAGAAGCAACTGGAAACCCATCGCACATTGACCATGTTGAAACCCATTCTTTGTACTCAAGCAGTTTTTTCTTATTAGTATACAATTTCCTAGCTGATTTATAAGAAAAAGTGTCTCTTTCATCGATTTCACGATCAATATTAAGTAAATCAAATATATTGTTCATTTTTGAGCAGAATTCTGAAGTTCCTTCGATTTCATAAGGTTCATATCTTTTAGGGAAAAGACCAAGATTTTGTAAGGTATCAATCCCGTTACTTACAGATTTACTTAAAATTTGCGTTGCTAGTTTTACTTTCATCTTTTTAAACCCTTCCACTTCTATGTGATCTTTAGTTAGTTTTGGACAAATTTTATTCAAGGGTCTTTTCAAATCTTCATTGTACATATACTGTATTATTTTCCATTTACTGTCTTTATAGATGTTTTGTCCAAGTTGGTCTACTTCAGTTGATCGAAAAGTTAGACCATGCTTCTTTAAACAGCATCTAACACATTTCATCAGATGAGGTGAATCAAATAAACAATATATTTTGTTTTCATTCTGATTGATATATGGTCGATCTTCACAAACTCCCCAGGAAGTATAAAGAGTTTGGTTACTAGTACCCATATCACATATGGTGGCCCGAACTTTTAATCCAATTTCTTGACAATTTCTTATTGCGAACTTTATTATTTTATTTAATTCAACTTCTTCGATGGCATTATACGCAAATGAGAAACTTAAGGGATAAGTGAAGTCTGTGTTCAGACCTCTGATCATTAAGACTAAGACATTGTCAGCTGGAAGAAGTTTTCGTAAACCTAATCCAAAATCTTGTATACCTATTATCATGTCAAGTGATTTACTGTAAAATAAGTTTCTTATGATATTCGTTTCATCCCAGCATAAAACTACATCTCTCTCTTTTTGATTAAACGATGTAACACTATCATTTAAAATCTTATAAATAAAATTACAATTTCCAGGATAGATTTTTAAACTCCCTATCCATCTCCTCACTGAAGCAATTGATGGCAAAAAGATTTGAAATTTGTCTTTCAGAGTGCTAGTATCAAAAAAATAATTTTTGAGAAAATTTTATATCAAGTTTTAAACAATATCGTTTCTTACCTATAACCAGTGTTACCACAGCTATAAAATAACGATAAGGCTACAGTCTTTTCAAAGTCAGTATAATGCTTTCTTGAATTTGGAAGTCTTTTTAACTGAGCACAAATAATCTGACCAAATGAAGGAGATTTTTCTTTAAACAAAGCCATAACATTTTCAGCTGATGGTTGTGCTTTTTCCAACTTTGCTATTTTCGCCTGCTTGTAGTTATTTGATGCCTTGAGATTTCGTATAACTCTTTTTTGCTGGTTAACAATGTTCTCGAGCCTTATTTCATCTTTAAATAAATTAAAAATAAGATATACAAATATATTCATTTAAATAAAAGGACTAACTGAAAGGTCGGTCTGGTATAATTTGTTCTATATTTTCTGCATCAGGAATAGGTCTTGGACGAATCTGTTGAACTATATGACGTTGCATTACAATAGGTCTTACTGCATTATTATTCAAGTGATTGATTTCATCTAATAATATTTGTTGTTGCTGGGGAGGCCTTTCTTGAATAATTATTGGTGCTATTTGCTGATTTATATTTTCTCTTAAAGGTTCATTTCGTGGCATCGCCATTTTTGTTAGTCTGGTTTTTTGATTATTAGTAAATTGTGTTCTGCCAAAATGTCGTTCACAAATTCTATATTCCTTCCTCTTTCGATCGCTCTGGATTTCATTTAGGTCAAAATTCAAATTTAATATTCGGATCCATTCTCTACACCTTTTATATTACATATTATATAATTATTATTATACTTAAAAATATAAATAATTTATATAAAAAACCTTATTTCATCTCTGGGCAATCCGAAAAAAGATAGATTGCCAACACCCCCAATTCTATTTTGACAATTTAGGACTCGGCAATTTTCCATCTTAAAATATTATATGTTAGACTACATTATTTTAAAAATAATGATTGAACATTTAAAGCAGCAAAAAATGTAAACTAAATTATACCATTACTTAAAAGCAAAAAAAAATTTCTGTATAATGCTATTTAACATAAATTTGGAGGTTAATTAACCTAAAAAGCTTTCTTACCATACCACTTCTTAAAATTAAGATTGACAAGAAAGCCACGCAGTTCACAGTTTTTTTACAAAGATTTTTGAAACACATATTAACCCTAAGCTTTCTACACTTTCCCTCTACTCGAAAGTAAAGAGCAGGTCACAAGAAAGCCTCGTAGCACAATTTGTTTTACGAATATATTTGAAACACATATTAACCCTAAGCTTTCTACACTTTCCCTCTACTCGAAAGTAAAGACAAAGGTTAACAAGAAAGCCTCGTTCCGAATTTTTTTTAAGAAGATATTTGAAACAAATACTCGAAAGTATAGACAAAGGTTGACAGCCTCGTAGCACAATTTGATTTATAGATAATGGAATCAACTTTTTGTTATAAAGGTCAAAAATGGACAAATTTTTAAATTTCAATATATATGGAAACCGAAAAAAAGTAAAATCAAAGAACGATTTATAATGAATATATTAAATTATTATTTAACTTACCATAGTAGGTTCTGATCGATGGTCCATCAATTTATGCTCCACACTTTTTAAAATATCTAAATCAAAAAGTTGAAAAATTAATTAATTGAAAATTTAAAATAAGAACAATAATTATAAATTAATTATTAGTAATTTTTACCTTTAATATACTCAGAATTTTCCTCCTCGAGTGATTTTTTGAAAAAAGCTCGGGCACACATGTAATTCTTCAAATGCATGAAAGCATTTCCCCCACGGAAATAACATTTAGCTAAAATCGCTGGGGTTGCAGCATTTTTCCTCCCAATGTCTACGGCTTCCAACCACGCATGACTTGCCATCTCATATTCCTTTTTTGCATAATAGACTGAAGCTCTTTTCATGGAATAAATCCTAAACAATAAATTCATGCTTAATATCAACCATTTTGCAATTATCAAATACCTTTAATACTTACATGTTACTTGGGTCTAAAACCTGGGCTTTTTTGAGTCGTGCCATTGCTGTAATATAGCATTTCCTGTTGTATGCATCTTTTGCAGCTTTTAGTTCCACATATGCCCTATATTTTATAATATTTTTCCAGTTTTAATTAAAATATATTAAAAATAGGAATTTGTACTTAATCTTAGCAGCTCTTGATGCTTCCTCTTCTAATTGTAAAATTTTTACTTTGAGTGAGGAAAAAGAAGAATTCTTGATTAGGTTACAAAGTTTGATTCCTGCATCAGTCTCAATAAATGATGGGGTAATCAAATCAGGGATTTCTGAAAGCAAAACTCTGATCTGATTTTCAGGACACTTATTTAATAACCAGCTAACTATTCCAAATCCAGATTGTGTGGAGAGAATATTTCTTAAATTCTGAAAAAAATTAAAAACTTATTTCAGTTAACTACTTAAATATAAGTTAAAATAGCAAATCCTTACATTGCGATATTCAAAAGAGAGTTTTTGAATTAACGTGTTTCTTAGTTCCATTTCCCCACGCAGAATTTTCATTATAAATCTAAATGTGATATAATTTTAAAAACAAAATAACCAATTTAATATAAATGTTTTTGTATTCACTTTGAGCCATGATAATTTGTAGTCATATCTACGAGAAACCCAGTTAGACCTTTCAACTCCGGATCTTTGTTGTGATTGATTTCGGAAATTATATCATAGAACCTAAGCTCGTAGGGAACTACACCAGCTTTTTTAGCACCAGCTTCTCTCTTCTCTTTGTTTGTCTTAGTCATCTGGAAAAATATCGAAAAATTAAATTCTTATTATAAAAAACACATCCTTAACTTTTAAGTGTAAGTCAAATTCGTAATCATTATTTGTTTTGACCTTATGAATAAGCATAACATAAATATCCCAATTTTTTTGTATAATATGTTTATGAAATAGGAATTACTATATTTTTAAACCTACTGATTAAGCATAACATAAAAATCACACTTTTGTATATATTTGACCTTTATATAGGTCCCGGAGTCATATAGGGGTAAAATATAATTCGAATCCGGAATTACCATAATCTAAATCTTTTAACATTGTTAAATTCTCAAAAAAAAAATTGTTAAGAAAATGTCACTTTTATCCCCCGCTTACCCCTATAATTTGTTTTATAAATTATTACAACAAATTAGTACCTTTGTAAACTTAATTTTTTAACCTTTAATAAATTATTATAATTGTATTTAATAGTCAAAAAAGTTGTCATTTAACTAAAAATAACATTGGTTTAATTATTTGTAATTTAAAACCTTTAAATTATCATAAAGTATAGTTAAAAAAATAAGGCCAATAGTCAAAATAAAGATTATTATACTTTATCGCCTATGCGCACCATGGGCCTTAATGCTAGTCTTTAATTAGTCCATTATTAATTATAAAATTTAATTACCTTGACCTTGAATTGACCCCCGCCTTGTTTGTGTTCGTGGGTGAGATCTTTATGAAGTGATGACAGTAATGATTTTTGTTTGGTGATGGTGAAGTTAATTGAATAATTAATGTAAATATGAGATCAAAATTAGATTTACTAGAGCTTAGCATAGAGATAGAATTACGTGAGACAAAAGCTTATAATGAAGCAAAATTTTATAATAAATATGAATTTTAGAAATGATTACCTTGTTTTTGCAAGAGAAGAGTAAAGGTGAGACAATAGAGGTGAGACAAAATTTCAAAAATAGTTGATGATGATGAATACTTTTTATCAAAATCACAAAATGTACTTCGTTCTTAAAAGATATATTTCTGTATACCTAGTAATTTATGCCAATTTTATAAAATTAGTCTCAAACTCAATTACATCCAAAGACACAAGCACACAAAAAAAAATATACTCAATTTACTAGAGAAGAGGTTTAAAGGTGAGACAATTTGTTGGTAGTTTTCAATTTGTAAATTTGTAGGTAGAAGATAACTCTTAAAGTTGATTACCTCACTCTTGATGACAGATTTAAAGATGAAATTAAAAATAATTTAAGCCAGTAGTTCCACAGTAGTTAGAGGTATTAAATTAGATTCTCTACACATGTAATCTTCTACCTTATTGATTCCCTTGTGAACATGAACCTATTTTAACAAAAAAAAAACTAAAATGAAACAAATTATAAGCAAAAGTAATATTATTTAACATAATTCAGCTCTGAAAACAAACCTCGATTTTGGTCTCATATTGACAATAATTCATGTACGTTTATGAGATCAAGATCAAAATTAGGTATTCTAGAGCTTATCTAGAGATAGAATTACATGAGATTAAGATTGTATGAAGCAAGATTTTATAAATATGATTTTAGAAATACCTTAATGAATCGAATGGTCCAAATTCACTTTAAATAATTGTTGACTTCTCCTTCTCGATGTTGATTCAACAAATGTTGCTTGATAAAATTGATAAAATTATCTTCATTCAGATAGATAACTTGGGATGATCTGTTGATGATTCAATTTGAATAAATCACAAGGTCATTTGGCACTGGCTTGGAATTCTCACCACTAAATATCCAAAAAACAATACCTGTTTTTTTTGTAGAAAAGTCGGGTTTTCGAGATTTATTTCACAAATGTCAAGTATGACAAAGTACCAGGATCAACTAGACGATGACCTTTTGGCCTATGTAGAAGATTTTGAAAGTTTTTAATTAAAACTGGTGACTTTAATGAGGTTCTTAATTATAATACCGGGTACCCGGGTAGTGCGTGGTTAGAAAAAATTAGATGTGTTTAGCCGTTTACTTTTACATACTCTACTACTACTACTCTTTACTTTACTTGCTAGCTTTCTTTGCTTAGGCCGGCTAGGCTTAGCAAGCTTAAGCCGCCAAATATACCTAAATCCTAGGACTATGGGGCATATGTAGACGAAGCTAGTAACAACCTATAAAAATATTTTTTCAGCCAATGGGATTCTCAGATCCAACTCCCAATCATATCGTCTGTTCCGGACAAAAAAAATCAGAACTTGGCTTCGTAAAAAAATTCATCTCCTAGCCCAGTACTACACTAGTATTATTAATCTATGTGTTGTCTGTCGTCTCAGCTAGCTCTACTATACTGGTACACGTCTGCCTGGCTCTGGCAATGACCTATCTATATATGGCTATATCTATACAGCTAGGCTTTTTTTTGTAAACGATTCGATTTTGATTTATAGATGGCTCTACTTTTTCCCGACAAAGAAAATTCTCTCAAACTAAAAGGGAAGTTTGTCGACCTGGAACTTTTTTATTTTAAAAAATTGGTATTTTCTAACTCAAAATTTTTACCTGATTCTACTGATTTTGAATAATAATTATAATATAATGAAAATGAATATGATTTTCATTAAACTGATGTAATGTAATGTAGATGATGTGATGCAGCACAGCACAGCTGTACTTAAGGTCTTTTAAGGTCATCAAAAGTCAAAATTCTAGTTTCCCTATATCATTATCTCGTTATATTTAACGGACCACAAGGAACGACAAAATATTGTACACTTTATAATCTTCGTTTAACGAAGATATTTACCATGTAGCCGGTAGCCTGTAGCTGTAGCCTTAAAAGGAGGAAGTTTAAGTTATTACTATTACCAATTGAAAGAACGTTATATAATATAACCAGGCCAGGGTACGTTATATTATGGTATATTAAAGTTTGACTTTGACTGTAAATCATAAATCTGATTTGTCCGAGTGACTTAGAATTAATCATAGGATAAATTAGAATAACCTTTGACCTAGAGCTAAGGACCTTAGCCTTAACCTGTGGTACATAATGTCCTTTAAAAATGCCTTTTCAGATCAATCTTTAAAACAGTAGAAACTAAAAATTTTACTTATTGGTGACCTTCAGGTCAAAAATCTCAGTCACGGTAGTAGGCTCGTCGCATCAAATGATGAATACCTATATAATAATGTTAATGTTATGAAGGTATCATTCATCGAAAAATTTAAGAGAATATTTTTATTTTTTATAAATAAAAAAGTTTCAGTTAGTTAGAACACCTTCCCTCTTGATTGTTGCGAAAAAAATAAAAATAAAAGAAAGGCAAGCAAAAAAGGCATAAAGCTATACAATAGCATTTCATAGTTCATAGCAGTCAGTATAGTAGTGCAGTAGTAGTGTATTATAAGTTATTAGTTAGTCTGTAGTCTGTAGTTAGTCGTATGAGTATGAGATTGCAAAATATTTATTTTTAGTTTTTGTAGTGTGTTTAATTAATTTAAAATTATTATGAATTCAAGCATATCGAGACCATCATCATCATCATCATCATCATCATCATCATCATCAACATCTGCAGCATTGTCAATCGAATCTAATAGAAGGTAAAATTCCAAAATGAATAGGGCACATTCTGCTGGAAGGTTGGTTGTCAGTACACCTTTTCACTTCAAATATCTAACCTTAAAATTAAAAGCTATAAAACCCCTTAATCCCAGGAACCGTGCGGTCCCAGGACCAAATTTTTTCTTGATCTTGACCCAACGATCATTTTTATGTATTTGTTAAGCATCCTTTATGTGACGGGTAGCTAGCTCTCAACCCGAACCGGAAACTATAATACTTTTGACTATTTTAAATGTAATTGTAATGTAATACTACTTATATTATATTATATCTTAATATTATGTACATAATACATTTACATTATAATAATGTAATAGTTAAATAAAAGTCATTTTTTATTTTAATTATAATTTTAAAACCACAGGGAGAATGAGGGTAGTAAAAGGAAACGTGTTGAATCATCTGCATCAGAAGGGGAAGAAGCTGAAAGAGGAATTAGGACCTACGACACTGATTTTGGACAAATTCAAGGTGAAGAAGACAGGTTAAGATTAGAAACACGTTCGAATCTAAGTAGGAGCGAAACAAATGTAGAAGATAGCGACGACAATAATGAAGATAATATTATTATTGATGCACTTGACATAAATACGGTAATTTTGTCATTTATTGCTTTTTGTAATCAAATTGTATTTTTTATTTTTATAACTTTGGATTTTTTATATTACAAATTGTATATACCTAAACTAAAACTAAAATGAATTCTGCTACTGCCTGTTAAATAATATTTGTTTTATTCTCATAGGAGGAGAAAGAGGCACTTAAAGATGTTTATCAAAAGCTTCGTGTAAGATCAAGATCATCAAAATCAACTTCTGAAAGCAGGAGTGCGGACAGTCTAAATTCAGTAACTTTAGATAATGAGACTACAAGAGACATTTCTACTTCTCCTCCGGATAATATTGGAAATGATTCAAGTAATGGGGAAAATGCTATTTTTAAGCAGCCTTCAAAGAGAAGTAAGAAGATTGAATATGTGCCCCGCCGTTTTAATGAATCATGGAGAGTTTCTGCTAATGAATGTTCCTCAGTTGCTGAAACTACACCTAGAGGAAACCTCGACAAGGAAAATATTCGAGATATAATTAACTCTTCAATGAATTTATTTCAGCAAAAGGTAATTAATTTAATTTGAATAATATTTTTGAAATTGCTAGGGTTAGGTTGGTACTAGGTTAAGGTATATGTATTATTTTTATACATAGAACTGAATTAAATTATATAAGATAAGATATTCGACTTTAGATCTATCGTATAATCTCTTCATTTAATTCACCTCTGAAAAAACAATATACATAATAATATATAATATAACCTCATATAACCTCTAAGAATAAGAAAAAAGTAAAGAAAGATTATATCGTTTATCAGAGATGAATAGTAAGTAATAGTAATAATTATAAAATATACAATACCTGACCTGATACAATACCAATACATAATATTGGTAACCTAATAATAGATACTTTACTTAAGTATTCTTTTAAAAATTATATATTGACTATTAATGAATTCAAATATTTTAAACAGAAAATTTCAAAAGAGAATGCATTTTGTTTGAGAATGCTTGATCTAATTAGTGAGATACTTGCTGATTTCGACCCATCTGATTTATCTGTAAGTCATAAGTTTAAATAATTTGTTTTGATCAAATATTTTGTTATTTTATATTATTATTTATTGATTTCATTTCATTCTTTGTAATTTTGAGTATAGTTGATCGGACATGCCTTGGAAGTGATGGCTAAAATTTATGATTGCAGAATCGAGAATGCTTATCATTTTTTTGTCAAATTAAGAAATGAAATACAAATGCATCGTGTACGCTGCAATTTAAGAAGAAAGGAACAAACAGGCTTGATAGAAGATGACGATGAAAATAGTGAAGGTGATTTTGAACCAAATAGAACAAGATCTTCTGTTGAAAATGATTCACGAATACAAATTAACGAGTTGAGAAATTTTGATATTCCACAAGGAAAACTTTTTCTCGAGCAAGATATTCAGCTCAATCACGAGGAATTAGCAGCAAGGATATCTAATTTAAATGTCGAGAAGATATACAATAGAGCATCTGAAAGCCGCACCTTAAGTTCTGAGTATTTCAGGTATGTTATGAAAATAGACTAGGTAGTGACTTAAAGATCATTTTAATCATATATTTTTTATTCAGCCTTTTTAAGGAATATGAAAAACATTGTAAATCAAAAAAGATCGAAGAGGATAGAAATGAGAAATTGAGATTATTAGAACCTGTTATAAATACTGATGCTGACCTATTTAAAAGTATAATATGTAAGTTTAATACTAATAATTAATAGGTAATAATAAAATTATTATTATTATTTAAACCTAACCTTAAATAAACCTACTGTAACTTAATTGCTTTTTTTGTTTAATTTTTACTAGTTTCAAGTCAAGATGTAGATGTAGATTTTGATTTTTTTGATTTTCAAAGGGAAGTAGAGTTTGATGCTACAAAACACAATGTCTTTGTAAGATCACTATCATAATAAATTAAATATCCAAACATAAATAGTCATATATAAATGACGTTTTATTTTAATTTTTAAGGGCAAGCTTTTAGATGATGAGTCAGGAACAGAAGATTTGTTTCAGTTTCAACCTGTAATGGTGAGAAACATTTCTGATTTGGAAACTCAAAGGATTGATTCAACTCAAATAAATGAATTACCTAGTACTAGTACTGAGATAATTAATCTAAATAATAATAGCGGTCATAATTATAATCAAGATAATTCTCCTCCTGGTAAATTACATTTATTTACATTCAGTTCTCAATTTAGGAATTTTGATTTTGTTAATTTAAATTTAGAATCATGTAATAGTCGAGAAGAGGATCCTAAAATTGTAAATGGGGGTCAAAGTAATTCTGCAGATGATTTAATAAAAATCGGAGAAGGAAACAGTGGACAAATTCCCATCGGACACATTGAAACCTTAGATGATGTTCAAAAAATTTATGAGAAATCTGGGATAAAGGATGCTCCTCAATTTTGTCCTGGATTTGAACCTGAAAAAAGGAAAAGTAAGGAAATAAAATCATAATCCAATCATAGACCCCAATCATAATCATAATTTTGATTTTATCGATTTTTAATGATTTTCTTAGGAAATCGAAAAAATAAAGAACAAATTAATGAGAATTACAAACCCATCAAAATTGATATTAGTAAAAATTACAAATTAAGCGATTCTCGAAGCAGCGCAATTTCTGCAAATATATTAATTTGGGATTCTGATAAGGTTGAGCTAGTTATTGATAATTATGAAATTCCGAAAGAACTTGAAAAAATGGAAGAGTATTTTCATGATGCAGAATATGCGGATATAAGCTTATCGTAAGATTTTTATTTTAACAAATTAATATTTTTGATAAAATACATAATTTTATATTATATTATTTTTGAATTGTTTAATAGATTTGGTAAGATTGGTTGGAAAAATTGGGGCCCAGGTAAAGCTGATAAAGGACAAGACCAAGATCAAGTTCAAAATGATCCAATAGAGTTCAATAATTTCGAGGCAGATGATGAAGGCCATGTGTTAAATCAATTATTTGAAAATATTAATCCACCAAGCCAAAGTAAGGACGATGGAGAAAAAAATTCTCAAGATTCAAATGTTGATCACCAATCTTCTGAGGGAGTTTCTAATCAAGAGTTCATGTCCTTTGTAAGTCGAATTAATATAATGAGTATGAGTATTTTTTGAGTTTTTAAAACTAGGACTAGGTGTGTTAGGTGTCTATGTATATAGAGTTATAATTATTATTTTATTAGGAACATAATCGTGACAGGGAGAGTGACATCAACGATAATTACTCGGACTTTGAGCACGAAGATCAACAGGAAAATTCATTTCAAAATCAAATGGTGACTGAACTTTTCTCGAATGCTTTCGCTCCTTCGAAATCAAATGGCTTTTCAAAATGGAATCCAGGATTCTCTAATATCCATAATTTGAACGATATAATTAAAATGACACTTGTCAAAAAGTTAAATCTTGATGTAAGTACATATTTCATTTTAAAATGCTCTTGTAATAAATAAATAGATTATAATTATAGACACCTTTCTAACATAGCCATTTTTATTAATTAGGAAAATGATTGCTCACCACTACTGGATACTGAAACATCATACGAGTTGGCCTCTCTCATTCAAGATGTTTATAAATTAGTAAAATTAGAAGGGAAAGAAAAGGCAAGATTGACAATTCCTACTATTTTTATAGCCCTGTTGCACTTTTGTCATGAATATTGCATTGAAATCTCATCATCAATTAATGATTGTGGAAAATCTAGCCAAATTATTGTATGCCACGGGAAAAATTATTCCCAGTATGACCACATTCCTGGATTAATTCATAAAAATGGAAAATTCTTCCCATCATCATCAGAAGAAGAATAGGATTTGACAAGAAATTAGAAAATGGAATACTAAATTGCAACAAAAACAATCATTACATGATTTACTCCAGTTGGAACCTAGTTAGGTAAAAATATTAATTATTATTAGAAAGTATAAAAGTTAGATATTTCACAAATTATATTAACTTTCCCATCAAAATCTTTTTAATTTATTAGTTAGTAGTTTAGTTAGTTAAATTTAGTCTTTAGTTAAAGTTAAAGTTAAAACTTTTAAATTAAAATGTGTAACTAGAACCTATGTCCTACTACCTACAGTAAGTACTTACCCATCTTAATCTTGGTTTTGACCCCTGTTTGTATTATGTATTTATATAATAGATCTATTAACATTGACCATTATCAGTTATCAGTGGTTTTAAATATTTATAAATGATTAAATTAATTTAAAGCTCGTCGTAATTTTAACAATTTCAAGAAAGAACCGGCTTATAATGGGCTTTTTGGTCTTTATTATTATGTTTAATATGGTAAAGGGCAAAGCAAAGAAAACCGAATAGATCCTTTTCAATTGATATTTAAAAAATGGATTTTAAAATATTCTTGTTTAGTAGTAGTTTAGTAGTAGTTTTTAGCTTTTTTAATTATTATTATACAATTAATTATAATGCGGAATCTAACTTATAAAATTATAAGTTAGAATTATTATAATTAATTGTTTATAATTTTATAATCAATTATTAATGTAGTATCATTGATCTTAAGTTAAGTCACCCGTTATCCTATAAGCTTAGAATTAATATTATAATCAATTATAATTCTCAAGTTTATATATTGCATTTAAAAAAACTCTTTCTACTAAACAGCTCAAATTAACTTAACGTTAAGTTATGTAGATGTAGGTATCTACTTATTAAACTTGAAGTTTAATCGAAAATATAATATAGTAGAATAGTTAGATACTATTTTACTTATCCTTAGAATTATAGTTTAATGTAGGTATTATTAGCATTTATAGTATTCGTAGTCGTAATTAGCATAAAGTAGTTGAAGTTACATAATCTTATCAATGATTTCAAAATATATGTAGGTACTAGATATCTAGACACCATATCTATGACTAATTGTTTCTATTTAGGCCTTTAAAAATATAAGAAATTTAATAATTTTCTTTTCTATTATTCTATATAATAAATACTTACATATGTTCTATGTATCATATTCTATACTTAGGATTAGTTATTTTTATTTTTATATTTTTCTAGTAATACCATTCTACCAGTTTTTTTAGTACATAAACTTGTACTAAATCAATTCGGTAGTACAGATTCTACAGATACTTTACTATGTTAAATAAGTATACATATATAATAATAGTCTGTTCTGTAATTAAGCGAAAGATGCTAATCAACATCAGATACATACATACTGAAATACATACTTAATATTTCAGTATTATACAGAGTTTAGATATTTAAATAGAAAAGTATTAATAATCGGTTTTGTTATTATCAATTATTCTTGTTAACTTAACCTATACTTATTACAATACTGTCTTGTAATTTAATCCTGTTAATTTCTTGGATAAATAATTTGAAACTGAAATATTATCATGTATTACCTACCTATAAGAATTTCCGATATTTATATCCTAAAGCTTATGAATCCTCATTTAATCTAATTGACTTTATGAATTTGTATTTTAGTTATCTTGAAATCTTTTTTTATCTTAAACCCTTTAGAAAAAACAAATAATTAGAGCACTTATTTATCAATTATCAGGATAGGGTTAGTATTATTTAATGATTTTTTTCAGATTATTTATTATGAGACCTATTTATCCTTGAAAGTTTAGGTTTGAGCCAGTTACTTATTTAAGAAATATTTTAAATCATAATCATAAGTTAAAGTAAAACTAATTCAGCAGAATTTTTACTTCTATATTTTGGTAAGCATCTGTTTAATTTCTTCAAAGTTGTTTTTTTTTCAAATGTCAAAATCGGATCTCAATCAATATCACTTCTCCTTAAGTAATTTTTATAAAGATAAATGTAAAAAACCTAATACAAACATAAAATATTCGTAGATAGGTAATCTTTATTACAATATTTTTGCAAAAAAATGCATTTTTTATTTAACTACCTACCTATCTAGAAAAAGCATTTGGATCGTTGATTCGAAAATTTATCACATACCCTATACTATACTATAATATACTTATATAAAAATATATAGTAGAATAATATAGTTTATATAGTAGGTCTTTTTACTACTACTTTATATACTATATACTATAATCTATAAAAAGTAGGTCTTTTTTTATAGACCTACTTTTCATAATTCTAAAAGTTTATTCTAAATTGAAAGTGTCGATTGAAAAAGTCAATTTGAATAATTTGGTATTTTACCATTGGCAAAAATTTGAAAATTGTAAAATATTGAATTTGCTCATTATCATAATGAAGAATCAAAAGGTTTTTTCCATGCATTTACAAAATGAGGAAAATTGATTACCTATACCTTATAAATAATACATAGGTACCTATATACACTAATTTAATAATTTTTCAAAAATATTTCAGCGATTATGTCACAAACGACATCAAAGTTGCTTCTTGTTCGGCCAGTCAATTTTGCTTTTAATCCTGAAACTGCTCTGGACAATAAATTTCAGGTGGCCAATCAAGATAAGGACACTCATGAAAAGGCTGTGACTGAATTTGACAATTTTGTGGCACTTTTGAGGTCAAATGGACTGGATGTGACAGTGATTCAAGACACTCCGGATCCTTTTACACCAGATTCGATTTTTCCTGTAAACTTATCATATTTAATAATTATAATTTATTAATAATTTTCTAATTAGTAAAAATATTTAATAATAATTAAAAAATCTAGAACAATTG
>JAQIXA010002609.1:0-17109 GCA_034699045.1 Nanhermannia cf. coronata Gr-Ori-00579 | reverse complement strand
CGAGTTATCCTCTTAAAGGGTCCCCGTGACCCCAAGGGGTTGCACAATCTGAAATTTTTTTCGAGCATGCACAACTAGACCCTATAATAAGTGTCCTTCATACCAAATTTGGTTAAAATCGCTCGAGTAGTTTTTGAGTTATGCCGCGAACATACAGGCATACAGACAGACAGACGGACAAAATGCAAGCAAAGTTGAATAGTAAGTGCTCGCTTCGCTCGCACAATTATCTATCTATAAGTGCTACTGATAGATAGACCAACAAGAATTACAAACATCTTATTGTAAATTTTGAGCATTTTTAAATGAATTTCACAACAATTGACTTCAAATTGGATTCAAGTTACAAAAATTTAAATTAATTTGAAACCTACCAATAGTATCTGTAGTAGGTATTAGGTATCTATAAGTAATGTCTATAAAGTAGAATATTTATGTTCTTGCTTTTGAGAGATTCAAAAATATGAATCTCTCTCCAACTCACAATCAGTAGTTTGTAAATACCTACATATAGAAACCAGATTTAAGTCAAAATTTTGAATTTTTACAATCATTGTCTTGTCCCTATAGAGGTTCAAAAATCTAAATACCAAGGTACTTATGAAAGTTGTAAAGATGCTTATAAATGAACTTTTTTAGACTTTTTTCAAAATATTTTGGTAAATATAAAGAGCTAAATTATAAATTGTGTTTTCGATATAAAGATACCTATTAAGAAAATAGAATTTCTACACCAAGTTTCATTTAGAATAACTTAGAAAATATTTTTTGCCAAAATTTCCAAAGAACAACTGCTAAATGACTTGTATTTAAGATACTTTATAACCTACATATATTTCTCCTATTCGAATTCTTAAGACTTAAGGTGCCCTTTATATAGAGTGTCCACTTTAGTATAGTGTCAGATATTTTAGATTAGAAAATTTGTAGAAAAATAGAAAAAGTCCAGTTTTTATTTGATCAGATATTTCTGGTTTCATTCAGATTTGAGTATTTGAGTCTAGGTTAGTTTTTTTATTGCAAGTTTGCCAATTCAAGGTGAAAGAGAGAAGTCTTGAGGGACTTACAATTGTATCTAGTATCTACCTTACAGTATTTACTAGGGTCTAGTAGTATAGTATAGTGGTACAAGACAAAGAAATAAAGCAAATTTTGGATAAAACACCCGAATTTGCAATTTGCAAATCAGAGGGTAAGGTGAGATCCTGTGCTCATGTCCCATGCAAAAAAAATAGAATAGAAAAAAACCGAAAGTTTTTGTATATGTAGAGAAATAGGAGAAATATGAAGATATATAGCCGGGTAAACCTGAGATCTAACCCCAGTTTCATTCTACCCGGCGTAAATACACAAGACCCTTTTAAATCCTATAAAGTATCCAAGTGTCCAATACCTTGCTAAACCTCACAAAAGTCAAAATTTTTCAAAATTTTCGAAAATTTTCAAGCCAAAATATACTTACCAAATTTCAAAATCAAAATCTTGAAAACACTTCCTACATCTACTCCTAATCCTAATCAAGTACCTGTAACTATCGAAAAATTTCAAAATGTTCCAAATCATCCCAATCAAGTGTAAAACTTTCAAAATACAACTTTTGATCGTCCGAAGAAAGTGTTGAAAAAATTACAAAAAAATTCAGAATTTCAGATTTTTGACAAAAATTCAAGTTCTTTAAGCTCTTTAGTTGAGGTTGAAAACAAAAATTTGAAATTTTTGATCGATGAAATCGACTCTTTTTTTGGTGTAGTTTAACTAACTGTAGTTCTAACTGTAGTTTTGGTCAAGTGTAAGTAATTTTACATTTAATAGAATAAATCACTAGAAGTAATCCCTGATAAAAGTACACAGTTCTTGTAAGGGACTTTGAGTTTGTTTTGGTTTACAAAATTTGAACTTTGAAAATCTGATTCTGGAGCTGGAAATACTTAAATACCTGGCTTAAAACTACAGGGTAAGTGGCTCATTTAAAATATTTCAAACTATAGAATTTCGAATTTGGTTAAAATAAATCTCTACACTTAATCCATATATCGCTAAATGAAGCTCATAAATTAGAAATTAGACCTTAAGTACCACCAAACTTAAGTACAATAAGCCAAAAGAAAATGCTCTTAAATTACTACTGTGTAGGTTTAAGTATCAATTTTAAATAAAGGTTTAGGTTTTGATATAAAAAAAAAGTATAAAAAAGGCTAAAAAGCTCGATTTTTTTGCAAATTCTTCAAAATTTCGAGAAATATATGCTATAAAAAAACGCAAAATTTCGAATTTTCAAAGAAAAAGACTAATTTGAACTTTTACAGGTTGATTTTTTTTAAAGGAAATTTCATCGAATTTGGAAAGCTTTGAATTGTCAATACAAAATATATAACTTTAATGAAAAATTTGTTAAGTTTTGGACATCAAATTTTTAAATCGATTTCTAATTCTTTTAGAAATCGATCATAATTTTGATTATATTCGAGAATTTCAATTTCTAGCTTCAAAACAAAGGCTAAAAAAGCTTGATTTTTTGTAAATTTTTCAAGATTTGAGAAATATCAGCTATAAGAAACACAAAATTTTGGAATTATTTTAGTAAAAATATTCTATGGTCAATTTTCAAGTTTTTGAGCACAAAATTTGGTCAAAATTTCATTCCAAAATACCGAAATTAGATGCACTAATATATATTATGAGAAATAAGTTTCTTTTGTTACTAGAACATTGATTGTCCTTTACTTATCTCTAATTTCAATTTTGAAATCCTAGATGTAAAATTCCGTAAAATAATCAAATAGACGAAAACCGGGATTTCATGTTCAAAATATTGAAAAAAGTTAGACACTGGTGCAAGTTGCACCGTGCAACTTAATTGAATATTTTTCCAAATTTGGGCATAAAATTTCTAAATCGGTTTTTAATTCGTGAATTTTAATAAGATAATGTTTATGATTAGAAATTTTGATATAAATTCAAACATTTTGAATTCATACAATTAGAAATTCATGATTATCCTGTACTGATAACTTATCTCAAATTTCAACTTTGAAATCCTAGATATAGGATTTCAAGTATAGTATAATCAAATGGACGAAAACCAAGATTTCAAATTCAAAAATTTTGATCGGAGTGAAGATGCACCTATTATTGAATATTTATCTAAATTTTCGTCATGAAATTTCTAAATCGGTTTTTAATTCTTGTTTAAAATTTTTGGTTTTTTGAAATTTTTGAAATTTTTGATGTACCTAAATGAGAGATTTTCTTTTAAAAAAAGAGCTATTCTGATAGATATTTCTGATATATACTTATAGGAGTACAGTACAAGTCAAGTTTTAAGAAAAAATTTATGATCATTTTTTGCAGATTTGTAAAACAAAATGATCTTTCCTACTCCCCAAAGTGTTTTTATTCTGGGCCATTTTTGAATGTCAAACCTTTTACTTACTATACTAATACTAGTGCTGCTTAAATTCATAAAACTAGTGTAAATATTTACAATTTTTGATCTTTATTTTATAACTTATACTATTTACTATATGCTTATAAGTATATAAGTACTCAACCTACTCAATACTGACTCTCTATTTACTGGGCAGGTTATATTTCAATTTGTGAAATTGTCAAGATTAAATTGAAGTCTGAATTAATTATGAAATTTTCTACGAATTATTAATCTAGTAATTAAATGAGTAGGGAAATTCGCCAAAATAGGAACTTTTTTTAATAATTTTTTTGCCGACTGTTGGTACTGACAAAAATTGATCTATTTTAATCACTTTTAAGTACAAATTCTATTGCAATTATCAATTTCAGATCCTAGTTTACGTCCATTTGATTACATTATGAAATCAAGGATTTCGTATTCGAAATCCATGATTTCAGTTTGAAATTTGTGATAAGAATACCAATATTTTAAGATACTATGAGTACTTTACATGCAGGCTTGTCCCTGAATCTATAAATATTTCTTGCCAAATTCTATCATTTAATTTCTAAAATGGCTTTTGCTACGAGTATTTAAATAAGTTCAAAGTTTAAGAGTTTTCCCTATTTGAATCGAAATAATTTTGGTTAAATACCATTGAAATCTGTCCATTAGTAAAATACTTATTTATGGTTAAAGTACTAGTATTATAGTATAGAATAGGTACAATGGATACCTACAAGTACAATGAAATTTCTCGAAATGTTGAATATAGATTAAATTTGAGGTTTCACTTGAGAGATTTTAGGTGACTAAATTAAATTTTGTCGTCAGACTGAAATTCATAGAAATTGCAAGATTTTTGATAGCAAATTTTGTAATTACAACTATCAGTATTTTACTAAGGTATCTATCTATCTATATCTTATCCTCAGTGGTATTCTTTTCTCAAGCTTCAATTTTGAAATCTTAGATATCTTTATGTAACCAAATGGATGAAAACTAGGATTTCAAATTGAAAATTGAGATAAGAATACAACTATCAGAGAGTCTTATATAAAAAAAACTTATCAAAGGTAATTTGATTAATCTTAAGTCATAAAAATTTATATCATCCAAAATTTTGCAAAAAAAAACAAAAACAAATCCTGAGGTTAGATCTGAACCTAACTATTTTTAAATATCAATACAATCAAAATTTACACCTCGAGTAAATATATCCTCTAAAATCCAACTTTTTTTACAAATTCAACAAACATTTAGCTTAACTACTAGGCTTTAATCAACTCACTAGAAGTTGATTATAAATTGTGCGAGCAAAGCGTTGAAAACGTCTCAAGTTACCCCATTTTTCCAGGGACAAAGGTCAATTTTCTGGTTAAATAAGTGTCAAATTCGGAATCTCCGTCATCGGTTACCCCTAAAGTCAATTAAACCTCATTTTTGATTTTTCCCACTTGATTAATATGAGGAACCCTTAAAGGGACCCCTGACCCTAAGGGGTGGGACAATCTGAAATTTTTTCGAGCATGCACAACTAGACTCTGTAAGGGTCCTTCACACCAAATTTGGTCAAGATCGGTCCAGTAGGTTTCGAGTTATGCCGCGAACAGACAGACATAACGACAGACGGACGGACAAAGTGCAAGCAAAGTTGAAAGTAAGTGCTCGCTTCGCTCGCACAATTAGAGATATTATTAAAGAAATATTGTCTGTTTTTCCCCACACTAATTACAATTAATATACATAGTAGGTACTATAAATTTTGGGCAAAAAATACTCGTATTTTAGAAATTTTGACCAATTTTTTTTCAAAAGTAGGCCCATTTTTCTTCAAACTATCGCAAAAATCCAAATAATAACTCTGATAGTGATATCCTTATCTCAATTTTCTCATATGAAATCCTAGTTTTCGTCCATTACACTGTATACATTAGGAAATCTAGGATTTCTAAATTAAAATTTGAGATAAGAATACCACTATAGTAGTAGGAAAAAAACAAAAAAATTCAAAATTCGAGCTTTCAAATATGAGATTTCGAACGATTTTTTATGAATGGAAAATATCTCGTAATTAATTAAAAATGTTAATGGATTTCTCCAATTATTTTTTGATTTTTCAACGATATGCCCTATGCCCATATATATGTGCCCATTTAGGCACAGTCTACAGTAGAATTTATTTATAATGAAATTTTTTCCACTTTCTTTTTATTAGAAAGTTATAGAGAAAGTTCTTTTCTTTATAGATGGATTTCAGTGTAGATTTTTCTAAGAAATCGTAGGAATGGAAAATCACAAAATTTATCTATACTCTATATATATATTGTATTTACATGGCAAGTCTTGGGCAATTAAATTAATTAAAATTCCTTTTGTTTCGAATGAAATACTCGAGTTTTTTTCCTATCTTGAAAGTACTACCCTATTTGTCCATATGTTTTCAAGTAAACAAAATTTATTTGTACATGTTTATACATACCTATGTAATATATGTCTATATACTGGGATAAGTAGGTAGTATCTGTATGTATTGCTCTATTTACATAACCCTTTGATTTCCCCACTCAAAAAAACTCTTGAAATTTTAAGTATTTATTTCAAGTCTCAAGTTTCTCCTCTCTTTTTAAACCTCTTCTTGTACTTGTTTGTTTAAAAAGGGTATTTAAAATTCGAAAATGTAATCATATACAGGGTAGTTCAGAAATCAACTTAAGTTTAATATAACCCATATTTTTGGTTGAATTCGATTCAAAATTCAAGTTAAAAAATTATCCAAGTCGACCAAATTTCTGTCAAAAAAAGGTTCACAAGTACCTGAGACATTTGTAAATTAAAAATAGCTTCGATTTAATTTCATCTTTATTTTGACAAATTGTCTCCTTTATTTTTACTCTACCCTTGAATCCGGTTTCTGAAAACTTATATTTCAATTGCAAAATTTTTCAATCCAAAATTTTGCTTGGCGTTTAAATTAATGACTTAAGTTTAATTTCATTCTTATTTTGGTTGAATTTACCCATTTATGAAATTAACTCTAAATTTTTTTAGTTTAGTATAGGTTATGTTAGAATATCGCTATAGAGAGAGTGCACTGTGTTGCAATAGCAATTTACTAGCAGTATTTAGAATCTTAAAAGTCATATTAAGGATGAATTTTGACCAAAAAGATAAGGATATTGATAGGAAATTGAAAAAAATTTGCATTTTTTGTTTCATTTTGAGGGTATAATTGTATAAGTGAAAGACCCTGTATAAGGGTTACAAGGATAGGACTAGTGGTGGGTAGCAGCAGTACTTTGAAGGGATCAAATTTAATTTGCATAACTAGGTAGGTGGGTTAGTCTATAGGCTCAGATTAAAATGTGGGGATTTAATTGAAAACAAAATTTCAGAGAAATTTTGAAGTTGGCCATCTCAAATTTCTCTAGAGGCATTTTATACCTGATTAATAATGACCTGTAAAACGATGCTAAATTTTCAAAAATTTCAAAATGGATTATAAAATACATACTTGTATATCGGCCAAGTGCCAATTACTATAAGATTTAAATCACAATTAACCATAAGTAGGCATTGAAATTATTACATAAAAAAGACTTTACAAAGCAATCCAGGAATCTCCAAAATCTTTAAGAATATCTGTATTTATATGCTCAAAAAATCAAAAAAAATTGAATAAAATCTCAAAACCTTAAAATTTTAAGCACTTTTATTATTTTTAAATCAGATTTTTCACAGAAATGCGTTTCACAGAGGCTCAGTCATTAAATCTAAAAAAATTTAATTGATCAAAATCGAGTGTCGCAAAATGTAATTGGATCCTAAAAGACTCAAGTTTAATTTTATCCCTATTTTGGTTAAATTTATCCCTATATTTTTAGTTTAACTTTACCTCTGTATAAAAACTTTCTTTAGTTGAGTTTAATTTAGGTTAGGTTAAGTAAAGCTTAAAAAATTTGGGTTAATTTCATACAGGAGTAAAGTTAGACCAAAAATATGGTGGTTAATTCATTCAATATAGGTATGAGATTCAATCGGGGCTTTTTAAAAACACAAACAATTGAAATAAATTTTTTTATTGCAGCTAGACAACTACAAAAAATGGTAATGTTAAAAAGACATTTGTCAAAAATTTGAGAAAAAATTTCGCAAAATTTGTCCAAAGATTGGTAAATTGAACTTTTGTTCATTAAGAATATCTTGGCCTAAAACTACAGTTGAATACCTTGTTAAAATTTATATAATTTTGATCATTTTATGATTCTAAAAAGGATATTTTGTGGGTTATAATGGGCTTTCTGGCCTTTATATGAGGTTTAACATGCAAAGGCCAATAAATATTTTCAAAATATTGTCAAAGATAACATCGAAGGTACCAGACTTAAAATTTCAGACATCCACTCGTAGGTCAACTTTCAAAATGCTCGAAATTTTAGATATCTACGATACTTTGACAAAGGCTTCGTATCCTAATATGTATGTAGATACGTAGGTCCTTATTTTCTGTGAATTTTATGATTTTTTTTAAATTAAATATTTCTAATATTTCAAGATGAAATCTTCATTAAGGATAAGTGTATAACTTGAGGGGGAAATCTCGAGGTAGTTTAATATATTTTTATTACTACTACTATAGGTATCTACTGATATACACACTACTGATATACACAAACTTTTTTGGATATTAACATATGTAAGGATTTGGCTTTAAAAATAGATTAAATCATCTCAAAAAGCTCGAAAATGATCCAAAAACTACGATTTTCTCGAAATTCGAAAATTTTGAGAGTTTAAATATTCATTTATTAGAAAGGGTCTAGAGGTCTGAAATTAATCAAAAATTCGCAAAAATGAGATCAAAAATTTCTCTATAAAGTTCTTGATTTTATGAGAAGCTTATTAAATACCTTATATAGAAATTTTAATGACAATAGAATACATAGTAATGCGAGCTAATAAGAGGGTTTGAAAAATGTCTCAAATCTTTTCAAAAATTCCGTTTATTAAACATTCTATCCTGAACTTTTTCTTTCTTTTTTATGAGATAATTCAGCTTGATATCATTCTTATACTTTTAGAACTAGGCGAAGGATCCAAATTATTACATTTTTTTACAAAATTACAGTGTAACATAAGCCTCATAAAAAGGGTTTAAAATGCCCAGCCAGAGCCTTATAAGATCCAAATTTTAAGACAAAATATGTTTTAAATTAAAAATTTGAAAATTTTTTGAAATTTTTGAAACATTTTAGTTGTTTTAAAGGGCTAAATTATCTAGAAAAACTTCTATTATAGGAATCAGGCATTTTTTAAGAATTTAGTATAATTTCATCCCTATTTTGGTTGAACTAACCCCTATATTTTTGGTCTAAAATTATTCTTCTTGTATGAAATTAACCCTGTATTTTAAGTTTAGCTAGTTTTGGTTAGAGCAGGGGTAAGTTTAAAGCTAATATATAGGGGTAAATTCAATCAAAATAGATATGAAATTAAATCGGAGCCAATTTTGAAGCGTTTTTAAGGACTTGATTTGATATTTTGAGGATATTTTGGACACAAAATTGGACACAAATTTGACATTTGAAACTTTCAAAAGGTCTACTACGAGTACTCGTAATCGTAATCGTAAGAGACAGTTCTACAGATATATCAGTATTTGATATTTGATTCTGCTTTTTTATTCGACTTTTATTTCAATTTTAGACCCCGAAAAAAACTCATTTTTTTCTTGGCCACCCACCCGAAATGTCGAGTGACTCGTAATCATCATCATTTCAAACCAGAATTGGGGAAAAAACCTTGAAAACTATCCTCAAAAGCTCGAATTTTCAAAAAAAATTTGAGATTTTATATTGAAATTTTAGTATAAAAATGAATAAATCACAGATAAATCACTCTATAAAGCTTCTGACCAAATTCTGTTTAACTTAAAATCTAAATTGATTTAGAAGGGATTCTGCCTAACGATATGTTTCAATTGGCATAAGATTCGGTAAGAAAAAGTGTCAAAAAATTAATCAGAAATCTCGTTTTTGGCCAAAAAATTTAAGATTTTCAAAATTTTCAAAAAATTGACCAAAATTTCATTAGAAACCATATAGAGGTCCTCATTAGAGATTTCAAAAAGGTCTAAAGTACCTTATACGGATAGAGAAGTTAAATTAGGATCTTTAGTAATATGATCTATAGATTTGTTCATTTTGATCAGAATTCCTTTATAAGGCACATCCAAAAATTCTCTAAATCCTAAAATGTCGAAATCTCGAATTTATTTTTGTTCTATTTTGAAAGAGCTTGAAAAGGTCAGAATTTTTTTTTACAAAAAATTCGATCAAATTCTAGATCATGTAATCAAATTCAAAATTTAGATAAGAATACCTATATTAGTATATGAGAAACTCTGTTTTTTCAAAGCCTATTTTCGATGGAATTTACGAGCTAATTTTTTGTAAAAAAAAACATGCAATTTCCATTTGAAATTGAATCACAAAAAAGTTCATATTTCATTTTCTCGGGTATTTCTCGAGTAAAAAGTTAATCATGAGATCAAGGGGTTCTCTCTTATGGGTTTTACCATGTTATGGTATGGTTAGTGTGATCGGATAAATCTCGATGAAATCTAACTATGAAGGTATATACATTAGTAAGGTAGGATAGGGTATTTACTTTACTTATTTATGAACTTTTGGAGCCAATCTGTTGAAAAATCTGCCCACTTATCTGCCCAAACTGAAGTAAGCAGAAATGCCGAAACAAGTTGAGAGCTAATCTGGAGGCAATTAAGTCGGAAATGAATTTTCATTTTCGGTGTCGATTTTAAATCGAAATTTTGTACAGATGAATCTCTCTATAAAGCTTATGTACACATTTTCAAAATCTAAATCGATTTAGAAGGGATTCTACCTAGTGATATGTACCAATTGGAATAAGATTTGGTAAGAAAAATAGTCAAAAAATTGATTAAAAATCTCGCATTTGGTCAAAAAAGTAAAAACTGATTATCAAAATTTTCAAAAAATTGACCAAAATTTCATTTTTCTTAAAAATAAAGTGAAAATATCAAAGATCAAAAATCAAGATCAAAATTTGATCGATTTTGGTCATATGTAGTAAACATGGGTCATCAAAATTTTCAAAAAATTTACTAAAAACAAAAATTCGAATTGAAATTGAAATTGAAATTGAGGATTTTTCTGACCAGAATGTAACACACTAAAGTCAAAATTTTCAATATTTTTAAATTTTGCCAAAAATTCGAATTTTAGGAAAAGTAGATTGTAAAATTTATGATAGTTTTATCAGAACTTTTAGCTTCAGTAATTTTGTTGCCAATTTTTGAAAAAAATTATGAATTTTTGTCAATTTTTGCAATAGGTCATTGAATAGTAATGGAGGGTGTTTTAGTTGTCAATTTTTTAAAAAATTTATGAATTTTTGTCAAAAATTTAGCTATAGATCTCGGCTTCCATTTCCAACTATAGATATTTTGTTGTGTAGAATACAATTTGAAAAGTGAACTTTATAGAGAAGTTCTGATCTACTTCAATTTGTACTTGGCTTGGGTTCAATGGATTTTATCACGCAGTTTTTGAGCCCTTTTGATCCGCAAATGTTTTGGTTTGAGTTTCTCATCTGATTCTCTCTACAAATAAACATACAATTTTGCCATTTACTTCAAATAACTGTATTAAACTAAAACTTGCGCTTCAATAATATAAAATTAAAATAGACCTCTATTATTATTCCATCCATTTTGTTTACTCCTTTAAATAAAAAAAGCGAACTTGATCTGCCACTTTATTTACTAAAATTACACAAAATAGCTCGTTTTTAATGTAATATAAGGGACCTCAAATCCGGGTTTTGAACTCGGATTTCTAGATTCTGATAATTAGGTATATGATATCGAATTAGTAAAGGTTTTATTCGGCTTTCAGGCCTTTGCATGTTAAAGCCCCATATAAAGGCCAGAAAGTCCATTAAACCCCAAGATATCGTTTAAATTAGTTTTTGAAAAATCCAAAACTGAAAAAATTTCCAAAATTTTTTTCAATTTTAATATCCCTACTATCCTTAGAAGAACTGTGTTTAACTGTGTTTAAAATTTGAGCAAATTTTACTAGATACATTTTTAAATGGACTCAAGTATTGAGTCTTGAATTTTTTTTCATAATTTTGATATTTCGAGCTATTTCGATGGTTTAAAATTAATTACAAATTGGAATGTATCTAGATACTTATAGTATGAACTATGGGTTTAAGCCAAAGTAAATATTTTCTCAAATCCCAGGCAGATAGTTTTGACAGTTAATGAATGCATTTTGTCGGTTTTTGAAAGCCTCCAAAATCGTGATTAAGTGTTGAGTAAATATTTTGAGAAATGGTCGAAAAATTTCGACAACTTGATCAGCCTTTCGGTTAAAGACAATAATTGACTTTTTGTTCAAAGTCTGTAATACCAATACCTATACTAAAGAACAGGATCAAAATCAACAGAAAAGTTGATTTATTTCGAGGGGTTTGTCAGATAATTCGTAAACTGAAAACTGTAAAAATTGGGCAAATAGTTCAGAAAACCCGCTTTATACCATACAAAAAGTATCTTGTTTTTTCACAAAAAATATCGAAAATCATAAAGAAATGGAAACAGAAACAGATAATAAAGATCCTTTTATATTACTAGTATAGGTATTTAGGTAAATAGCTAGCTAAAAATTTGGACCTCTGGGTTCGAAATTTTGGTCAAAATCCCTAAAGTTGGAGTTGGACTGAAATATTCAGATTTGTGAACTAATCTGAATATTTCGAAATTTATAAATAGGATATGTTCGGGTTTCATTATATGGGATTTAACATGGAAAGGCCTAAAAACCAAATTACATAAGTACGAGTAGTTCCAATGTTTTAATTAAAATTATTATGATTTGATAATATTTTTGTAATTTTTAGTTCAAATTTTGAAAATCTTTCAAAATTTTGGATTTTAATTCAAAAAGTTCGTTGACCTTTACTAGCTAACCATTTATTTAAATTGTAATATGTATTGTTATCTCTATTTTAAAACCCTACATTTCATAATGTATGAAAACTAGGATTTCAAATTGAAAATTGAGATAAGAATACTACACTATATAAGAAGTTTACTTTGCGGATCTTTTTATCTGCTTAATCTACCTAATTCGATTTTTATTTTTATTCTCACAAATCCCCCACAGAAAACTCCAACTTCCGGTCAAAGAAGTTTCCCTTTTTATCCCCTCCAAAAAACTTTGCTCTTTTCTTTAAGTCCGAAAAAAAACCGAGAAAAAGTTGAACTTTTTGGGAAAAGGTTGATGGAATCCAAAAGGGTATTTAAATGTACATTTGTATACACAAATAAAAGTCAAATAAAGTTACCCATCCGCCTTTTCCCCTTCATATAAGTAGTGGTATTCTTATCTCAATTTTCAATTTGAAATCCTAGTTTTCGTTTTTTAAGACTTTACATTTCGCAACTTTTTAAAAATATGTGAAATTTTTTAAGGATTTGAATCCAAAAACAGAAAAATATTTACTTTTGGTGTAAATTTAAAAAAATTAGATAACGCTTTGGTATTTTTAGCTGTATTTTAAGATTTTTTTTCTAATTTTTTTAAAATACATATTCAATGAATATGTATTTAACTGATCAGTGGTATTCTTATCTCTATTTTCAATTTGAAATCCTAGTTTTCTTCCAATTGATTACATTAAAAAGACTTTGGCTTAATGTCATCACTATTTTGGTTGAATTTACCCCTATATTTTACCTCTAATTTTATCCTTGTATGTAATTAAATCAAAATATTTTTAATTTTGTATAGTTTCGGTTAGGTCAGTTAGGATTTTTAAAGAATTTTGAGTTAATTTTATACCGTTAGATCAAAAATATAGGGGTAAATTCAACCAAAATAGGGATGTGATTAAATCGGAGCCATAAAAAAATCCAAGATTTCAAAATTAAAATTTGAGTTTTATTAACAAATCCACAACTTCAATCTTTAAAAATATATATCCTGGCATTTCAATTTTTTTTTTTTTGGAAAATGGCATCAAAATTGAGTTCAAAATTTGGTTTTAAATTCCAATTTAATAAAGTCTAAAGTTTTCCTAGGCTCATCCCCAAGGGGCCAATCTGTCAAAATACAAAGTTTATCTTTTACTTTTTGGAGCCTGAAAAAGTTTGTAAATTTGTAAATAAACCTCATCTACCTAAATGGGATATTTTAAAGTTTTATTTGCCTCATTTCAAAGTGTGAATATTCATTGAATAATTAACAAGTTTTAATTGATTTTGAGGCTTTTTTTAACTACAAGTTCTTAAATTTTGTCTCCAACTATATGACTTGTAGTTAGATACATATTAGGTTTGAAATTACTATTTAAATTCAATTTGAAACTATTTGGACTCATTTTCTTATAAAAAGATAAATTTTAATATCGTCCCTATTTTAATTGAATCTGCCTCTATATATTTGGTCTAACTTTACTCCTAGGTATATGAAATTAACCCAAAATTGATAAGAATCCTAACATGAGCTAATTTTTTTTGAGTAAACATACATTGGTAAAGTTAGAACAAAAATACAGAAACTTTAGTCAAAATAAGATTAAATCAGAGACTATAAAAAATTCCTGTTGTCAAAGGACTTTCAGACAAAAGGCCTACAAGCATTAAACCTACAAAAAGACAAAGGGCCTACAAGACCAATGTACTACAGGCAAAAGCCTATAGCCACATTTGACCCAAAAGAAAAATGTGCAACAGATAAATGACCTACAATTTGAGCAGTTAGATGTATTGTCTGTAGGTGCTTAGCTGTAGGCCATTTGTCTATGTAGGCCCTTCATCTGTAGGCCAATGGTCGGTAGGCCTATTGTCTGTAGGTTATTTTTTGTAGGCCCTTTGTCACAGAACAGAATCATAAAAAATTTCTTATAAATTGTATTTTTAGGTTAGTTTTACTGTAGTTTTCGAGCTTATTTTGGTCACCTAGAGGTCTGAAATTTGCAATTTTTAAATTATAGCAACTGAAAGAGTAAGGTATACTCGTATTTTAAGTAAAATATTCTTTCAAAATATGCATTTTGACCTGTCAACTTTATTAAAAAATTTTGATACATAATGTGTCGTTGAGATATTGCTAAAAAATCGACCAATTTTTAAATTAGATTTTTCGTCAAGTGAGTCGTTGTATTACACCTATTTGTAAATATCTAGGTACATAGGTATTATGAATTTTTTTTTTGATAAGTAGGGTACAAGGTACATCTTTACACACACAGTGCAGTGGTATCTAAAATCCATAAAAAGGCATTTTTTTTGGCATACCTAAATCACATGTTCTGACATTCCCACCTGTAAAAATTCCTATGAAATGAAGAATTTCGAGATTTCAATTTCAAAATTACCAAAGGACACTTTCTGACTTATTAAAAAATGGCTTTTATTTACTCTCATCCATATTATGGTTGAATTTATCCCTATATTTTTGGTCTAACTTTATCCTTATATGTATCAACTCAAAAATTTTTTAAATCCTAACCTAACCTAAATTAAACTAAATATATTTTGGGATAAACGGGTAAATTCAACCAAAATAGGGATGAAATTAAACTTTAGCCTTAAAAAATCCAAATGTTTATAGACTTTAAATTTTCGCTTTTTTATCAGTACCCTAGTATTAGATAGAAATTATGAAATTTTTAATTTTATTTACCCAAGTCACCCTGGCCTAGAGCAAGAGCCACTTGGTATGGGTGTGGGTATGGGTATTTGGGACTTTAACACTTGAAATGCATTTTAACCTACTTACTTATAATTAATTTAAGGTCTTATAAAAGGCAATTTTAAATTCGAAGAAAATAAAATTTGAGAGTTGAGTCTGTCCTTTGATCTTTCTGGGTCTGCGTCTGGGTCTGGTTTGTTCAGGTGGAAGGCGATCTCTTTCAATGAAATTTAATAAAACTTCAATAAAATAAAACACTTGGAAAGATATCAGGGGGTTATAATAGGCTTTTTGGCCTTTATATGAGGTTTAACATGCAAAGGCCTGAAAAAGTAAATACAAAAACAAGGTACTTTTAATACAGTATCTTTGCAAATTTTGATTTAAGTCATATAACCATTCTGGTCTGTAGAGCAAGCCTTAAGGCAATGATTTCCAGTTATTAAAATTTCAATTTGTGCCGAAAGAGTACACTAGTATTAAATATTGTCAATCAAATCAAATCTCAAAGGAGTTTAAATTGACTTGTGTTTAATTTCATCCCTGCTTTGGTTGAATTTACCTCTATAATTTTGATCTAACTTTACCCTGTGTGAAATTAACTCAATTTTTTTTAGTTTAGTTTAGGTTAGATTAAGTTAGGATTTAAAACAAATTTAGGGTTAATTTTCGTACAGGGATAAGCTTAGACCAAAAATATTCTGGTAAATTCAACCAAAACAGAGATGATAAGGAGTAAATTGAATTTGCCCCTAGTTTGTTATCAAAAGATCAGTCTAGTTGAACTTGAACTGTATAAGGTCTTTGCAAAAAAAATTAAAAATACATTAGATGGATTGAGGTGCAAATGTAGCCTCAAAGGTCATTTCAAGTTTTTGTTCCTCTACCAGATGTAAAATAAATTTTTTTGTATAATGAAGAATGTATAAATTATAATCAAAATCATCCATAGCAAAATGTATCTTTTGAAACCGAAAGTGGGATATTTTAGTAATTGTTTCTAAAAGTGGTTTTTATATTTCAAAAAAATGATATCATAATCATATCTCCTCAATTACAAACCTTGTCGACACAAATCAAAATAGTTGCAAATTGGAATTACTTTTAAAGGCTCGCTTGTAGTGTATTACATGATCAAAATAGTTATTTGATTTTTGTCAAAAATTTGTCAAAAATTTCAAAAGACTAACTTTCCAGACAAGACTTATATGCTAGGTAAGTACTTTGTAGTATAAAATCCTATGTAGATACACCTTTTTAAATATTTAGATCTGTTTGGCTAAAATTTTAATAGCACTTTAAAACTTTAGCCCAAATAAATAGGATTAAGCTCAAGTACACATGCATAGGTACTCTATCTCTAATTCTAATTCTAAGCCTACAGTATAATATAGTTGTAAGTAATGATTCACAAATCTCAAAGACAAATTGCTCAAAATATTGCTAAAATTTTGATTCAAATTCAAAACCAAACCAAAGTCGATTTTGATCAAATATCTGTATAAGAAAAGTTTTCAGTGTTTGATACTCATACATTAAGGTATCAATTAAATAATAAGTCGGATTTAATTTCATACCTATTTTGAATTTTGGGTGTATTTATCCCTATATTTTTGGTCTAACCTTACCACTGCTATACTGTAGAGCGTGCTTATGAAATTAACCCAAAATTTAAACTACACTAAAAAAAATTATTGCGTTAATTTCATACAGGTGTAAAGTAGGAGCAAATACGAGTATATCTAGGTAAATTCAACCAAAATAAGAATGAAATTAAACTAAAGATAAGTAGGTAAGTAATTTTAACGCCAAGTAAATTTTTAGGTTAAAAAACTTTACTAATATTTGAATTAAATAGATACATATGGTTCCCTATCATTTTGTCAATTTTTTAATTTCATACGAACGTTGCAGGGGTAAATATGAGGGTAAATTAACCCAAAATAG
>JAQIXA010002608.1:0-17109 GCA_034699045.1 Nanhermannia cf. coronata Gr-Ori-00579 | reverse complement strand
ACAAACATACAGACAGACAGACAGACGGACAAAGTGCAAGCAAAGTTGAATAGTAGGTGCTCGCTTCGCTCGCACAATGATTGTACCATATACGAGTAGTAGGGTATTATCAAATTACTATTCATTTTGGGCTTTAATTCTACTCGTAGAATATCGCAAATTCAAATTTTTTCTTAAGATTTTAAACGCCATACAAATTTCAATGTCTCAAACTTTTGATTGAAATTGAAAATAGGTTAAACTACTTTGATTATTATATTTGAAATTTTGACTAACACAAGTAATACATTTTAAATGTATTTTACCCAAATATTCTTAATTCTGACATACCTATGTACCTATAAGCTAGAAATCTGAAATTTTGATGAAAATCTAGCCCGAAAAGGTCATCAGAGGTTAAATGAGGTTAAAAAATGTCAATTTTTTGCTTTAAAAAGAACTTTTTTTCTAAATTTTTTCTTTAGATTTTAGAAACCATACAAATTTTATTGTCTCTAAATTTTGATTAAATTTGAAAATAGATGATCCTACAATTCTTTTTTTAATGAAAATGAGAAATTTTGAACCATCTTGTTCTTGGCATTCGAATTTTGAGTCATTTTCCTAACACAGATAATACACTTATATCTGTAAAGTCTATTTTACACAATTTTTTTCAATTTTGACATAGTTTTGGCCTAAAAGTCTGAAATTTTGATCAAAATCTAAGCTTTGTAGCTTGAAAAGGTCAAAAAAGGGTTAAAAAAATCAGTTTTTTGCATTAAAAACAACATTTTTTCTAAATTTTTTCGTAAGATTTAGGAATTCATACAAATTTTACTGTCTCAAAATTTTGATTGAAATCAAAAATAGGTGTACAACTTTTGTTCTTGAAATTTCAATTTTTTACGTTTTTTCCTAACAGAAGTAATACATTTATAAAGTCTATTTTACTCAAATTTTCTCAATTTCGCATAATTTTGACCTAAAAGTCTGAAATTTTGTTCAATTTTAAATTTTGAAAAAAAAGGCAAAAAATGCCCGAAAAAGGCAAAAAATGTCAATTTTTTCTAATTATAATGCACTTAAAACAGCTTAAAATTTAATATTTATTTGGCTTTAGACCTTAGACTTTAGTTGACCAAATGACCATAAACCCAATGTATAGGGTACTCTAAAAATGTTCATGTTTTGAAAACCCTGAATTAACCATATAAAAAACCTCATTTAAAAATCCAAATATGTGATGATTTTGCATACTTTGTGGTTGACAACTTCCTCTAAATAATTCATATAAACATAGCCAGTAATTTATAATAAATTTGAATTTTTTAAAATAAAACCTCGACTAATCATTATGGTCTAACCATTATGGTACAAAAAAACCATCTTTTTTGGTCACTTTCTTGAGGTTTTTCAAAAAAGGGGCTAATCCTCATAAAAATGCAAATTCCATTTCATTTTTCGGCTCTAAAACAATGGAAATTGCTATTTTAACCATAATTATCCATTAAATTTGTGCAATAAGTAATTTAGAGGCCTCTAAAATGGCCTTTTTTTGCACTTTTTTTTGCTGTAAAAAGGATTTTTAAAAGTGCTTTTAAGGTTTTTCGCAATAAGGGAAAAGGTTGTTAAATATTTAAAATTTAATATTTATATGGTTGTACAATTATATAGTGAGTTTAACGGACTTTAAAAGCTAAAATTCAAAAACAAAACAACCACTATAAGTTCTACCTTGTAAGGATGGTTTTTCTGACGGTTAATTTCTCAAGTCTGATTTTTAGATTAGGGCTTTTAAGGGCTCATTTACTTGCTTTAAGGGCCACCCAAGTTTTACTTTTTGAGGTACCTTTATTCTATTTCTGAGATTTTAAATTCATCGAATAAACCGCAGAAGATCATCAGAATAGAATAACAAAATTTACAAAAAATCGTTATAAAAGGTTAATAAAAGCTCGATAAACTCTAAAATTTCAAGTATCTTAGGTATATCAAAATTCAGAAATTTTGCAAAATTTTGACCTTTGATTTGAATGCAAGTGCTCAATATACAGAGTATTAGGATTCGATTTACTCTCATGCCTATTTTAATTGAAAAACCTATTTTTTTGGGTAAATTTTTGGGTAAATATACGAGTATAATAAGGGTTAAAGTTAGACTAAAAATACCTATATATCTGTAATTTCAACCAAAATAAGGACGTAGAAATCGACGAGTCAACTAATATTAAAATAAACTACAAAACTGACCATCTAAAATCAAAATGGAATCTAAATTTTCTTTAAAAAAAATAGAATGTTTTATGAAAATTTTGTAACGAAAATTTGAACTACCCGAGTCATATAGCTTTTGTATTTTTAAAATTTTTCAAGTTTGAAAACCTAGATTTCACTATAATCATTTGTACGAAATCTAGGATTTCAAATTGAGAATTTCTAAGGAAAGTATCTCTCGAAATTTTGTCAAAATGAGTTACAAAAATTACATTTTAACTACAAAAAACAGACAGAAATGTCAGTCAGTATGGCTCCTTTTTCTCTAATAAACCAGATTCTGAACTCTATTTCTTGAGTTTTAAGTTTTCAACAAAAAGTTTGATTCTTTTATAATAATAATACGAGTAGGTAGGGGTAAATTAGGGATAGTCCAGATTCGAGATAGGTTTTTATTACATAGTTTTGGACGTTAATTTGATCTGGAGTATCTTTGAGAATCCCTTGACTATCTCCGCATATAGATTTAAAAATGTTAGGTCAAGTTAACATGATAAAATGTATCTGAACTATCCCTAATCTACCTCTATATAGTTACACAATACACCTGAGCTTGAGCCAAGGGCTAAATTACCATTTATAATTCAATACATCAATTATCCCAGCCTTAAGTTTATAAATCTCAAGTCTAATATAGGTAAGGTACTTTAAACCTGGATTTTATATTATAAAAATCCTACTATATAGTGCCCTTTGACCCTTTATACAGTAATTTTTTTGTATTTTTTTCCGACTGGGCTATTAATTAAACCACTGGCCAAATAAGGGCCGAGCCAATGCACCTGTACTTGAATTATATCTAATGTATTTACTATATGTCCCATTATAATTCCCCAGTCCATATACGAGTATGCCTTTTGAGATTCTTTGAAAATTTTTCTCTACCTAACTGTGTTTCAATTCTAATGTTATTTCTCCATTTGGTCAAAAAATCTTGACCTTTTACAATTAAACTTGAAAAACTTAAACTTTTCTCTCAGTTTTGAAACTTTTCTAAAATTTTGTAAAGTCTTAAAACAATCTTTCCTAGAGATCTAGAAATTTGATCCTTTTTGTAATAAAAAGGGCCCTGACTTATTATATGTAGGGACTACCCATTTAAAATGATCTTTTCAATGATTTTTTTTAGTCAAAAATATACACTTCAAATGTGTAATTTGATATACAGTGTGTTTAAAAATAATCTCAAAACACAGTTTTTAGTCTTAATTTTACATGAAATCTTAGTTTTTTGTCAGGTTGATTATATAGCTTCTTAACAAGTAGAAATCTTGGATTTCAAAGCTTCTTAACTAGTCGAAATCTAGGATTTCAAAGCTGAAATTTGAGACTAGAATACCACTATTAGATTCATGAAATTATTATGCATTTATACAGATAGTAAAATCGCATTGAATTTGAAGCATTTTTCAAAATTTTCTAAAATTTTCTTAAAAAAATTGAAAAATTTTAGATAATTTCTTGTATTTTTTGCTTGATTTCTGAAACATGGTGTATATGAAATGTACATGAACATAAGCTTGAACATACACTGTAATTACCCTGGGATTTTGAAGGGTTCTAGACTGATTTGCTATATCTTATACTACTAGTAGTAGGTATATCTGTAGTTTCAAGTCTCAAAATTTGAAGAAAAAAACGGACAGACAGACAGAAAGCCCTTAAGGGTTTTGGTTTAAATCACCCTAAGCATTTATTTTATATTAGGCAATAATGTCAGGTTGAAAAATCAAACTTTTTTGTTTTTACTTAAGCTTGATAGACTTACTTAGACTTACCTTTAGGTATAGGTAAATTTCTCTGGTTTAATCTCATACCTATTTTGGTTGAATTTACCCATATATTCAAGTCTCACTTGAGCCCTATGTGAAATTAATACAGAATTTTTAAATTCTAACCTAATCTAAACAGAAATGGCCTAAAAGTACCTGATTTTTAGCTGATTTTGGCCAAATTTTTACCGATTTTGACCTAATTTTTAATCGATTTTGACCTAAATTTAAAAAATTTTGTGTTAATATCAAACAGAGGTAAAGTTATATAAAAATATAGGGGTAAATTCAACTAAAATAGGGATGAGATTAAATACAAGTTTTACAGATTACCTTTTTTTTGTAATTTTTTGTAATTTTTTAAACTGTAAGGGTCTTATTGTTTTGAGGCTTTGAGACTTGAGTGTTTCAACTAATCTAATCAAAATTAAAAAATCCTGGCTCGAGCCTTTACTTTCTCATTTTTGTTGTTGTTGTAAATAAACCTATTTTATTTTATAATCCCTTAAGTACCTATACAAGTACCTATAGAGGCTTTAGAGCGATCTAAACCTAAACTACAAAAAAAAAACACAAGTTTAGTACCAAGAAATTTTAAAAATTTCTACAAAATTATTTTTATTAAACTGCCGATTTCAAATAATAAGAGTCTAAATTGTTCATTTTTACAAATAATAAGATATTTCTAACATATTGTGGTTCTTAAATAAAAAAGGTCAGTCAATTTGAAGATATTTTGACATTTTTGAAGAGAAAAGGTTTCAATTTTTATCTGGGTTAAAGCATTTTAAGATTATTTCATTAGATAAAGGTATATTAGTCCAAAATTTGGAAATTTTTGCCTCTTTTTATATGAAATTTCTAATTTTTGGCATAAATTTCAGAAAAATTTCGATAGTTTATTTAGGGCCATTTAGTCAGGTCAAAGCTTATCTTAAGGATTAGAAAAATTAGGACTTAAAATACCAAAAATGACCAATTTAGAATGCTCTATCCCTATTGACTATTGCCAATTTGATGTGGGAATTTTCAAAATTTATACAAATTTTGAAGTTAAATGCCGATTTCAATTAAATTGAGTGTAAATTGAACATTTTAAAAATAAAGATTCATTTGGTTATTTTCTTAAAAATTAGTAAAATTTTTTTATCTCAATTTTCAAATTTGAAATCCGACATTTCAGTCAGAGATGAAAAATACTCCCACAATACAAAATGTATCCTTTTCCTCAAAAATTGAATTTTTCTCTCTTTTTTTTACAAAAATTTCGATATTTTAAGTTCTTTCTACTATAAGAAAATGTCTATATGAAATCCTAGATTTCAAATTGATCTAATTAACTAAATCTACCCATTCAAATTGAAAATTGATGAATAATACCCCCATAAATATAAAAGCCCCATTTTCTTCAAAAATTGAAAATTTTTTGTCTCTTTTTTACAAAAATTTCAGAAAAATTTTCGATATTTCAAGTAGGTACTTTGTACTTTAAAGCAAAATACTTATATCTAAATATAGGATTCTAAATTTTTTAAGTATGAAAACTTGTAGCTTTTAAGACCCTTAAGGCTTCTTTAGTAGATAAGTTAATCTCAAAAATGCCTACCTAAATACCTACTACTTACTATTATTATTATTGTTAGAAAAAGTGCATTTAATTTTATTAGAGTATATTTCATTGGGATTTAAAAAAGATTTTTTCTTAAAAAAGTAGGTGGACAGACAGACATAATTTATATTTGACTTTTGTAGTAAAAAAAACCTAAAAATGAAATCTAAGGCCTTTATTTTACTATATTTTATCTATTCGAACCCTTAAGGCCCTGTACACTTAAATATTCTTACTATATTTATGGACTTTACACGAGCCACAACATAGGAAAAACAGGCTTTTCAGATACTTCTTTCGACGATTTTTTTTTCTGAGATTTTGAAATAAAACCAGGTGCTTTTATACACTACTTGAGCTTATAGAGTATAATATTCATTAGCATAAGTATTTCAAGTCCAAGTATTGTGTTAATATAAGCTCTGATATAATCTTAACCCTATTTTTGGTTGAATTTACCCCTATATTCTTGGTCTAATTTTACCCATTTATGAAATTTGCCCAGAATTTTAAGGTAGTTTAGGCTAGGCTAGAATTTAAAATAATTTAATTTCACACAAGGGTAAAGCTAGACCCAAAATACAGGGGTAAATTCAACCAAATTAGGGTTGAGATTAAACTAGTTTAATATATAGGGCTTTTAAGGTTCTAAAAAGTGAGAAAAAAGATGATTTATGAAGATTAAATGGCTGAAATTCAGGATTTTATCCAAGTTTCAAGCTAGTATTCTTATCTCAAATATCAGTTTTGAAATCCTAGATTTTGTACCTTAAACATAGGGATCCTTAATTGAAAATTGAGATTAGAAAACTACTTTTTTATTGGAAAAAATTAGGAAAAATGTGCTTAATAATGAAATTTTGATTAATTTTTTTGTTTTTTTTTCTAGCTTCTAAATGAAGATATCAGTACAGACAAATTCTGGCCAGTCATTTGTCCCAAAGCCTCAGAACTAATTGTCCAGTATGACGAACATGTCATCGTGTCAACTTACAAATTCGGTGTAGTTTTACAAAAACAAGGCCAAACTTGTGAAGAAGAAATTTTTTCAAATAGAGAGTCAGAAATTTTGGATAAATTTTTGCCAATTTTGGGTCAAAGAATCCCACTTAAAGGACACAAAGGGTAAAAAAAACCTTACTTTTTCTAAAAATCTATATTTTAACATGATTTAATCACTTTATTGTGGTATTCTTATCCTAATTTTTAATTTGAAAACCTAGTTTTCTAAAATTTGATTGTATTTTTATACGATTTTGAGATTATATCTTTAGATATCGAAATACAATTAAATTATCGAAAACTAGACTTTCAAATTGAAAAAAACGAGTTGAGAATACCATACATTTGATAGTTTTTGAAATAAATTTTGATAATTTTAGGTATCGAGGTGGATTAGACAATTTACATGGTCAAACTGGAGAAGAATCTGTGTATCTCGAGTTCCATGACCGGGAGATCATGTTCCATGTATCGACACTTTTACCATTCATGGAGTCAGACCCGCAACAATTGCAGAGGAAGCGACATATCGGTAAAAATCAGAAATTTTGAAAAGTAAAAGTTCAAAATTTCCAAATTTTCCAAATTTTTTCAAATATTGTAATCTTCAAATATCAATTTAACAAATAATTTTGAAGTGCTATTTCAAAGGAACAACTAAAATTCTAAATTTTAGAACAATTTTTGATCAAATTGTATAAAATCGGCGTTAAAATCTGATAAAATATACATTTTGAAAACTTATATTTTTATATTAGGGGTAGATTAGGGATAGTTTGGAAAGGTTTTTGAAAGGATATCTTGTGGTTATAATGAGCTTTCTGGCCTTTATTTGAGGTTTAACATGGAAAGACCAGAAAGCCTAATACACCCTTTGGAGAATCTGTTTTCTGATTTTGTAAAATTTCAAAATATTTCTAACTTTTTAAGTCTTTTTGCGTCTTTTTGAGTCAAATTTTGAGCTTTTACTAATCAGAACCTTTATAGGGTTAATTGATTTTGACTCTGATTTAATCTCCTCCCTATTTTGGTTGAATTTACCCCTATATTTTTGGTCTAACTTTACAGTTACTGCAGGGTTATGAAATTAACCCAAATATTTTCTAAATCCTAACCTAATCTAGAGTTAACTAAACTAAACTAAGAAAATTTTGGGTTAATTTCATTCAGGGATCAAGTTAGACCAAATATATAGGGGTAAATTAAACCAAAATAGGGATGAAATTAAGCACAAATATTATTTTTGTTTGCATTTTTTCTAATTTTTTTGACATTTTTCCAGGTAATGACATCGTGGCAGTAGTATTCCAAGAGGGAAATACTCCATTCAGTCCGGATATGATCGCCTCGCACTTTTTACACGCTTTTATAGTCGTCGAAGTTCTAACTGACCAAGGACCTGAGACCAAGTATGACCCTTAAAAATCCCTTAAAATCACTTTTAAATTATCAAGATCACCTTTGGTGGTCTATAAGACCACCTTAAAATAGAAATTTTTTCAAGATTTCAGATTTTAGACCCTTTAAAATGGATTTTTTATCTTTTTCTTTTAGATACAAAGTGAATGTGACCTCGAGAGACGATGTCCCCTTTTTCTCACCATCTCTACCAAATCCACCAATATTCACAGATGGACCAGAATTTCGAGAATTTCTCATCACCAAATTGATTAATGCTGAAACTGCTTGTTATAAATCTGAGAAATTCTCAAAACTTGAGGTAAAATTATATAAAAATAAAAAGGATATCTTTGGGTTCTAATGAGCTTTCTGGCCTTTATACAAGGTTTAAGGCCTGAAGGCCTGAAACCCGAATATTTTTGTAGAAAAAGTTGAAAATTTTGATGGAAAAAGTTTTACAGAGGTTTTCAAAAGGACTTGGTTTTATTTCATCCCTATTTTGGTTGAATTTACCCCTATATTTTAGGTCTAACTTTAAACTTTTCTACGTTAGGCTAGGCTAGGCTAGAATTTTTAAAAAATTTGGGTTAATTTTATACAGGTGTAAATTTAGACCAAGGATATTGGGAGTAAATTCAACTAAAATTTTTACCTTAAAACATCTAAAAGAATCCAAAAATGATTGAATTTTTAACAATTTTTGAAAATTTTTGTTAAAATTATGAGATTAATCACTACTTTGGTTGAATTTACCCCTATATTTTTGGTCTAACTGTACAACTGTATGAAATTAACTCTTATTTATTTTTATTACGTTTAGTATAGTTTAGGTTAATGTTATGCCAAGATTTAAAATATTTTGGGTTAATTTCATACAGGAGTAAAGTAGAACCAAAAATAAATGGGTAAATTCAACCAAAATAGGGATGAGATTAAATCATAGTCAAAAGTTGTAAAGTTTTGAGTTCCAAGATCTGTCAAAATCAGAGAAATTTGTCAAAGATTCTGCTGAGATTCGAGGTTTTCTTTTGAAATTTTTCAGATCCTTTAGCTTTAGTAGTATAGTACTTATGAGGACAAGTAGGACAAAATTAAATCAGCTTTTGTCTATCAAAATTTCTATGAATTACTTGCAATTAATGTCTGACTTTCCTAGACTATTGTGTAATAAATTATACAATCACAAAAAAGGGAAATCACTTATCTGAGAACCTTTCAAAAAAATCAAAATTTTTGAATTATTTTGATACTTTTTTGAACTAAAAAGCTTCCAAAATCAACTTTTTCTCAAGTTTGAAAGAAAATTTCATGTCAAAAAATCGATAAGTTCCAAATTGGTAGGTTTCCCTTTACAATCACCAGAAAGGGAAATCACTTAACTTGGAACCTTTCAAAAAAAATTAAAATTTTGACCACTTTTTTGAACTTGACAGCTTCCAAACTCAACTTTTTCTCAAAATTTCAAATCAAAAATCGATAAATTTTATAAAAAAGTTCCAAATTTAAAGGTTTTCCTTTACAATCACACACAAGTCACAAATCATAAAAATTGAGAAAATGTGTAAATATAAATTTGAGGTTTGGTTTGTTTTTGTCAGTTGGTTAATTACTAATTACTCTGATTACCCTTTTATGTCCAATTACTATTCTCTATACCTACAAGAGTTGAGAAATCATTTTTTATTTTTTATTTTTATGATTTCTGACGTGGCAAGGCCAGTCTGACCATTTCTGTGACTTTTAAGGGCATTAGATCATTAGGCTTTTATGACTTTTTGAATATAAATTTACCTTAATTTCAAACATTTCAACAACTACCAGTTACCATTAATAAAACTACTATATCTCAAGATTTGCGTTAAATATTTACAATTCATAATTTATCATCTCGAATTTCAAATCTCGAATTCTAAAACTCAAAATGTGGGATTTTTCAAGTCATATTATGTACTTAAAATGAATATTCTACTCTACGATAGTTGGGGATATTTCGACCAAGTTTTGAAATTTAGAGCCTTTTTTTGCTTTAAAAACAGTTGATATTTTGATCTGAAATTTGTTTTGGAATATCTTGACTAACTAAACATAGAGATATAAAAATAAAAATTATTTCATGGAGAAAACAAGCTTTAAAAGTTTCAAAAGGGCTCCGATTTAATCTCATCCCTATTTTGGTTGAATTTCCTCCTATATTTTTGGTCTAAAGTTACCACTGTATAAAATTAACACAAATTTTTTTATAACCTAATCTAACTAAACTATCAAATGCAATAATCTAAAAGTACCTGATTTTTAACTGATTTTGGTCTAATTTTCACCGATTTTGACCAAATTTTTAATTGATTTTGACCTAAACTCAAAAAATGGGTTAATTTCATACAGAGGTAAAGTTAGACCATAAAGACAAGGGGTAAATTCAGCAATTATAAGGACGAAATTGAACACAAGTCCTTTTAGATTAAAAATTTAGAAATAAACTCCTCAAAATTTTGACTCTTCAAAGTCGTTCAGAATTTTTCAAATTTTTTTATGCTTTTTTCTTAAAAAAAGATTTGTAATAAGAGTACATTATTTTATATTTTTAAAATTTTTGAATATTTTTATGAAATTTTAGACGAGAACCCGAGCCTCCTTGCTCACCACACTGGTCGATGAGTGTCGTCGAAAGAGTCAAGAATTTCTTGGTCCCATCTTGACCATTGAAAATGGTCAATTTTCAGGTCAAATATCAAATGGGTCAAATGGAGCACTTAATGGAAATGGATCCGCTGGCTCTAGGTACTAATATAAAATAATTTAGATTAATATCATCCCTATTTTGACTGCATTTATCTTCTATAAATGTTCATTATCCATATTTAATTATACAAAGATTGTCAAAATGCCAAAATCCTTTTTTTTCAAAGTCTTATTGCAATATATATCTTAATATGTCTTATTGCAATATATATTTTAATATGTCTTATTGCAAAATATTAGAAAAATTTCGATTTTTCGACAATTTAACTGCCATAAATGTCAAAATTTAGAAAAATTTTGCAATTTAACAAAAAAAGATATAAATATGTGAACATGTTAAATTTTGACAAAATATTTTAAAATGGATCAGATTAATCTCAACCCTATTATTTTGGTCGAATTTCAACCTATATTTTTTTGGTCTAACTTTACCCATGTATGACATTAACCTAAAATATATTATATCCTAACCTTACCTACTTAACCTAACCTAACATAACTAAGCTATCAAATGGCCTAAAATTACTTGATTTTTAACTGATTTTGGCCTAATTTTTCCGATTTTGACCAAATTTTCAATCGATTTTGACCTAAACTTAAATAATTTTGGGCTAATTTCATACAGGGGTAAAGTTGACCATATATATAGGGGTAAATTCAACCAAAATAGGAATGAAATTAAATAAAAGTAAACACAAGTTTGTGAATTTTAATTTTAATTTTGTCCTACAGGTTTATGGAAACTGTTCGAAAGGCGCTAAGTTCTGCGAGAAAAAATAACGCAGCGGCTGCAGCACAAGCAGCAGGTAATTCAAATTCAGAGAGGTCATCAATGGCAGGTCATGCTGCTGGAGAAAGGTCATCTTCTATAATTTCTGGTGGGTCTGAACACAATGGCTTCTCTTCGAATAATTCATCGATGAAATTGAGAAATAATCATAGAACTGGGAGCATCACAGACTCACCCAGGCTGGATAATATCAGTAGTTCATCAACTATTCAGGTAAATACATGGTGATCCAGAATAAGATACAAAAATATTTAGTCCTTAATATAGTATAGACCTTGTCGGATTTTTCAACAGGTAATATCGATAGGAAATTTAACGGAGATCACGGATCTCAAAACCTTTTGATGCTAAGATTAAAAGGTCAAAAGTTATGGGTCAATGAACTTTTTACATGGAAGAAAAATTGAAATAGGTCAAAATTACTTCAAAAACTTTTTAAAAAATGTCAAAATTCCCAGGCATAATGTGCTCAGAAATCACAAATCCTGACATTTCAAGTCTTTTTTGATCAATTTTAAGATCAATTTTGGCCTATTTCGATTTTTCTTCAATTTTTCTCGCATGCAAAAGGCCTTGAGTTGATTGACCCATAATTTTTGACCTGGCGATCTTAGCATCAAAAGGTTTTCAGATTCGTGATCTCTGTTAAATTTCCTATCGATTTTTAAATAGTAAGATATACATCTTACTATTTAAAAATCGATCTGGCCTATACTATATTAAGGCCTAAACATTTTGGCCATTTTATTCTGAATGTATTTAACAAAAAAAATTCTAAAATTTATTAAATTTTGCTCATAATATTGCAGAGTTACCGATGTAATGGTGGTGGTCTTGAGAATGGAGTCCACCTGGAATCAAATGGAAAAAGAGCATCCAGTCCGACAGCTTCCAGCCCTGAATCTCCACCTCATTGTTCCAACAGGTGGGCAATTTACTAATTGGAAAAAACTTCAAAAGATTTCAAATATCGAAAACAACAACAAGATTTTTAAAGATTATTTTATACCCTACCTACCTATAAGAGATTATAAATGCTTTATACAAAGAACTCGTATAAGTACTTACTATAAAGTATTTTGTCAATAACAAAAACAAAAACAAAAGTTGATGAATTTGATTGATGAGATTTTGTTTTATGATGATACTGCCCTTAAGGCACTACCTATAAATATACCTACCTATATTGTATCTACCTACTCAATTTTTAACAAAATATTTACATATTTGAAAGGATATCTCTGGGCTTTTTGGATTTTATATGAGGTTTAACATGCAAAGACCTGGAATCCAGATAGATCCTTTTGAAATTGAAAGATCTTAACTTTGTAGGGCACTAATATTATCATTATGACTAAAATTCGCAGATTTAAAGGGTCTATAAGCCTAACTTTAATTTCTTAAAAGGACCTAGAATTCAAGCCTTTGCATGTTAAACCTCATATAAAGGCCAGAAAGACATACTTTCTTTTGACTTTTTGAAGTTTTGAAAGAGATGTAATTTTTTGTAATTTTTGTAATTTTCCAGTATCCGAATCTCAGAAAGTGACGATTCCTCATTGAACTCTGAGGAATTAGAGGGTGGACATCATCGTGACGAGTATACGGGTGACCATGCTGGTGTGACGAAAAATGGTCACCAGTGTCCACTGAATTTGAATGGACGAAAGTGTGACGTGGATTCTGACACAGGAATGGAGTCCATGTCAAGTGCAGGGGCTGGTCAAGGAGGGAAGCGGTCAGGTTCGAGTGGTGGAGGAAGCTGCTCTTTATGCCTGCTGGAGGAGGAGGGGACTTCTTGTGTCAAATCCGAGTCTTTGAGAAACGAGGTGAACAAACTGAAATGTGATAAATTGGACCTGCTGAGACAGAATGTGGTAAGTGATGCTAAATACCTTATGTAGGGGTACATTAGGAATAGTTTGGACATGATTTCGAAATTTAGACTGTCTGTTTTCTCCAGAAAACAGAATTATTTCGACCTGAAAATATCTAGAGATATTCTCGACTAAATTTCAGCTCAAATAAACAATTACTTCTGGAAAATACAAGCTGTTCAAATTTCTAAAACCTCTCCAAACTAGCCCTAATCTACCCTTAGTCTCTAGTTTATTTCGAAATTTAGAAAAATTCTAAAGTTTTTATATTTTTACCAAAATCTGGACCTGAATTAGCTACTATCCTATCCCTAATCTACCCCAAATTATGCTAAGAAAATCAATGGTTTTTTTCTTTAAAAATGCTAAATATTAGTCAAAAATTCAAAGCTTTTTAGATGAAATTATCAAGCTAAACTGAATACAGTTTCATCCCCATTCATTTGGTCTAGTAAAATATCAAAAAGTATGAAATTTTTATCAAAAATTTTGATTTTAGAGCAAAAAAAATCAAAATTTGACATTTTTATACTACAGACAAAAAGAACTGCAAATCTTTCAATGAAATTTCTCATTATATTTCTCATACTTTTATTATTTGGCTTTTAACTTTGAATTTTATAACTTTCAAGATTATTTTATAATACTCGTTATTAGGTTATAAATACAAAAGTAATCAGTAGGGGTAGATTAGGGATAGTTTGGAAACGTAACTGAATTTATGATACCTGTATTTTTATGTATTTAATAATTTTTTTGTTTTTTTTATCAGGCATGCCAAAGAGATATAAAGAAGTTGAAAGAAAAAGATTTACAACTTCAGACTGGTAAGTATTAATACTTATATACAGGGTGTCAATTATTTCATTGGTAAATTTTTAAATTTCTAATTTTTTTCTAGATTTATCGTCAGCCTCAAAAGAAATCTTGAGATTACGAAGCCTGCTTAAAGAATACGGTTCTGAGGGCTCGATTGTCTGATTTTTCAAAAAGAAAAATTTGAAAAAATTTCGAAAAATTTCCATCAAATTTTGGACGGACAAATTTGACTCGGCAGGGATCTCTAGTCACACTTTTAATTTTATTTCACCTGACAAAAAATGGAGTTTTTTTTAGATAATTGTAAAAAAATTTAAAACTAATAGTATTTTACCATATAATATATAATTACCACTAGATGTTTGTAAAAAAATACCAAAAAACATTCACACAATATGTAGTTTATATTGTATAAACACTTTTAGTAGAATTTTAAATATAAATTAGTTAATTATAATTATGTAAATAGATGTATCCATATTTTACAATTTTAAAATCGTCGGCACTATATATGCATTATCAACCAAAGGAAATCAAAAAAATATTTAAAATATATTTATCTATAATTATTATAAAGTAGATGTAATTATGATATAGTATTATCTATATATAACCTATATGTATACTACTATACAGAGTATTTCAAAAGTCAATTATATCATAAGAAAACTAGCTTAATTCAGTCGTGAAAAACTTAATTTTACAAAAATTATGCATATTTAATTGGAATATTCAAGCAGAATAGGAATTTAAAAAAGTGAATTTTCGAATATTTGACTTTTGGATTACCCTGTATAAGTACCCTACACTAATATACAATCAATCATTATAAATTTAAGTAACCTATCTATATATCTATGTATTTTAAATCTAAAAATCTATAAAAAAATTTCTTTCTCAAAAATTTTTTGTGGAACAAAATCGCGTCCTCTACTACTACTATATAACGGTACCTATCTATAAAGTATCTTGAAAAATTTGCATTTTTTTACTCTCTATAAAGTAACCTACTACTAATAAAAAATTGGACTTTTATTTATGTTTAGGTACCTTATTACATATTAAACTATATATAAGGATGCAAATTGTACCTATAAAAATTTGAAAAACTGTCTGATATCTATGATAATCTATCTACTATCTAAACTAATTATATATTATATCATACAGTGTGTTCAAAAAGTGAGGAAAAATGTGTAAAATTCTCTAATTTTCTAATTTCTCTGAAAATTATGGCAATTTTCTAGACTAAAAATTGATTTCCAAATCCTTATGATAGTAGAACAAGCAATGTCCTCTGACTTTTTGAACACCCTGTATATTATGTATGTCTTTTCTACTTAAATGTTTAAAAATTATCAAAATTTTATCGTCAAAAAAAATGTACCTCAAGTGTGTTCTCTAACAAAAATTTGTGAAAAATTTCAAAAATTTAGAAAATTCAAAATTTACTTTATATAGATATACGTAGATATCAAAAATTCGGTAGAAAAATTTTAAATGTCGTGATAATATATACTATTATAATCGGAAATTTTGTCGAAAATTTTGTCAAAAATTGTCTTTATAATGAGGTCAAAGGTCTTTAAAAAAAGTGAGTTCTTTCTTCCAAAATTTGTAATTTTATGAATTTTTTAAACACGATTTAGTGCAGGTATTCCTATCTCAATTTGCAATTTGAAATCCTGGTTTTTGTATTACAAAATCCAGATTTTCAAAATTGAATCAAGAGATAAGAATTCTCTTTCAAATTATCATTCTTATTCTTGTAGTATTTTTATATTTAACTGACTTAAATTTTTTATTTATTTACCATTTCTAATGTACTACTATAGGGTAGTATATTCTTTATATAAAATTTTTGTTACCTATTTACATTCTAATCTTATTAATTAATTATTTATTAATTATTATAATTTAAAACTAATTATACTTACATTACATATTATAGATATAGTACACTGTAGTTTTTAATCAAATTTTTGTTCAAAATCACATTACACATTGTTTTTTTGTGTCATTTATCAAAAAGTATAATTAATAAAAGTTTAATGTTGATTATATACCTCTTTATAAACGATTTTTGCAAATCTAAACCTAGTTTTTTTCATATAGGTACATACATATAAAGCCAGAATTAGTCAAAAATACCAAAATTTCCAAAAATTTGAAGATATCTCCATTTATTAGTCTAGTATTTTAGTACTTATATATTATGTAAGGTATTTTTTACAAAAATTCAAGATTTAGATAAAAAAAATTCTTTGAAAATTGAAAGTCTATTCAGTAGGTAGTCAATAGTCAATAGACTACTGGAATTGGAAGCCAAGAATGCTTAGAAAATTTAATTGATATGGTCGTATTCAGCTCTGAAAACACAAATTTTGGCATTATAGACCTGTTATATCTAGAGATAGCCCAAAATGTTCTTACACTTTCAAGTCAAAATATGGGATTTCAGTCGACTGAATTTATTATTTCAGTGGAAAACAGGCTGTCCAAATTTCGAAAATATTTACAAACTCTCCCTGATATACCTCTATATTATGATTTTTAGCATGTATACAGCTTCACTTCTTTATAATGTACCTCTAGATAAGGTAATATACCCCTATATAAGGTAATTTGAATGATTTAATTACGAATACTTAAGTATTTCACGAATTTTTGAAAGATACTTTTCAAATTACAGGTATAACACTCCAAGACCAATGCTCTAGATCTTTATATACGAGTATAATTATGAGCTTCTTAAACAGTCTATTGAATTTAGCTATGAAATGCCTAATTTTGGCCAAGAATTTGGTATTTCAGAGCTGAATGAATAATAAATCGCCGAAGGCC
>JAQIXA010002607.1:0-17110 GCA_034699045.1 Nanhermannia cf. coronata Gr-Ori-00579 | reverse complement strand
AAAATGACAAAAAACGCAATTTTCTATCCATTTAAATAATTTTCAAGTTACTAAACTTATAAATTCCTATCGAATTTGAATTTTTCTAGTTTTTTGAAACTTCAAACTATCTATCGGTACCTATTAAAAATCGCTTATCCCATCCTTGATCATAGAAATTTACATATTAGCTTTAAGCATTAAATTTAAATTTAAAAAAGTATTTATCTTAAATAGATTTACATATTATCGGTATCTCGTTGAACTTTTGTTCAGAAAATCTTAGGGTTAAAAAAATACTCTAAAAAAGTACCCATCTACTTATTATACTACTAGGTTTAGGTATGTGAAATGTAAGTAGTACTTAAAAATAGTACAAGAATTTATTTAGAGTAGAGGAAATTGAGTAAAAAGCTTAATACAGTTTTTTCTCTCGTCAAGGGACACATTTATTTCCGGGAATAATTTCAAGAGACAATTTTCATAACCCTTGTACTGATACTACTAGTATGTATAGGTACCTTCTATTAAATGCTTTAAGATACAGTAAAAGTATTATGGAATTCGAATTTTTTCTGTATTTATAATGCTTTTATGCATTTTTCTATTCACTTTAATAGAGATATGTAGGGGGCTGAAGTAATCCATTACAATTACTATTTACCACCTTTACCACCTTAATGGTAAATTTAATTTCAGATGAAGGAATGAGAAATTGAAATTGAAAGCAAGAGATTGATTACTTAGGATTTTGGGCCTTTTATTGTATTTTACTTATTTCTGTAATTTCTTTATAATCTGCTATTCAGCCAAATAAATACAAGTTCTTAATACTATTCAGGTACAGAATATATCTTATCCTAAATCTATACTTACGATTAGGTATCTTAAAATTCAAATCTTTAAGCTATAATTGTACTATCCGTATTGTGAGATCAAGATTAGAATCAAATTTTGTCAAAATCTTAGCCATTTTTCATATTTTAGATCTTGAGGATCTGAACATTAGATATGCATATTTACAATTAGACGCTGATACAGTAGGTACATGTTTTTATATTTTGATCAACGAATATACCTTCTTGCTTTTTAAGGGTAGGTAAGCGATAGTATGGAAGAAGTTTTCTCAGTAGCTTTTTTTTCTGTTTTCTGGGTGAATCAGTTGTCATTTTGGCCTGAAGTTTAAGAATATTTTGGATATATATACCTATATATAAAAATTTCAAGTCAAAATGACAACTGGTTCAAGCAAAAACAGGTTTTCCAAATTTTAAAAACTTTACCAAACTATCCCTAATGTACCCTTTGTATTTATTTTTGAAAATAAGTCGAAATGATAACTTCAAATAAGGGTTTAGGGTATTAGTATTAGTGTGGTATAAGAGGACAATTATTCATTTGTGGTAGGTAGGTACTTAAAGTATTAAAGGGGTTGAAACTGAAACCAGGTAAATTTCATTTACTGTCAAAATTTCGTGTCATATTTTGTCATTTCTGACTTTGAATATCTGTATTTATATACTACTTACACTACAAGTATTGTTGTCCACTTAATATCTCCATTTCACAAGAATAGAAATTGGAAATATTCGAAAAATTCTTTTATCCCCAGTGTGTAATTGACAAATGTAGTTCAGAAAACCCCTAATTATGAATATCAATTTTGTGTAATTTGACAGTTAATATGCAATCTCTCTCACCGTGAGATTTCTCAAAGAATTTCGAGAATTAATTTTTCATTTTGTAACTAATAATAACGGGAGATAAATTCCAACGATTTTTGAGAAATTTTACAAACTTTCTTAATTAAAAAATTAAAAATATTTCATGTTTATCTAATATTGAACGCTGAAATTACTAGTTTTTTTGAAAATAAAGGTTTTTCTATCAGTATCAGTATTACAGGTAATACCAGTTTCAATATTATCTACTTAAAGTCCAGGAAAGCTAAAAACAATTCTCAATTTCTCGATATCTATTTCATAATTTTTTATTTTTTTGGAAAAATAAGCCTATTCTAACAAATATAGCAAAAATTTATACCTAAATTTATAGGAAAATTGAATGAAGGTAAAAATCTTATCGGTTTTTTGGACTTTTTTTGTAGGGACTTTAAAATTTTCAAATTTTCAAATTTTGAAAATCTTTAAATTGATCTCCGATTGTTACTTTACAAAGCTAGGTAGCTTAAAGTGATATAGTTTTTTAAGTAGATAGTTATTAGAAAAATGGCTTACCTAAAATTAAAATTAGAAATATGCAATTTTTCCCTAAAAATAACGAAATTTTACACTAAACATGTCCTACATATGAAAAATATAGGTTACATAATCAAGAAATCTCAAGTGTAAATGAACCTGTCCCTTGGCTAAACCTCAAGTCAAGGGTTGATTCCACGATCATATAGTATAGAATAGGGTTCTAAAACTGTTAAACTGATACTTCCCCTCGTAAGGGACCTGAGTGGTTATCCATCCCATCCCATGGATATCCGGGTATTTGTACACCTCACGTTAAATCCCTATCTCAAAATCCAAATGGTAAATCTCATATACAAAATAACCCATACTTACAATGGTTATATGTGTAGTTCAAGTAGGAGCTTTGGGCTTGTGGGCTTCGGTGCGGCTGTGTCGAGAATTTCTCAAAAATTTCTGCATTTGGCCAAACCGAGAAACCCCAAGCGAGATTTTGCCAGTGTTTTTCACCAGTCACCAGGGATCACCAGGGATTTCATCAGGGACTCCAAAATCCAGCAGATCAAAAGACCCCACAAAATACCTTCAAAAATAACCGAAAACTTCCATAACAAGGTCAACTAGTAAGGCCTTATCGAGATCTACAAAAATACAAAACATTTTAAGGTAATTTGAATTTGATAAAATTAAAAAATTCCCAAAAGAAAAGTCAAAATTTTTCTAAGATACATTTTTATATGAGAAAGCACATTTTGGCACATTTTGAGAAACCGGTAGTCCCCCGAGACTTTTGTTGATATTTCTTTAAATTAAGGCCTTTGTCTCACGCGTTTTTGTGGTCTGCTTAATTTTTGATTTTATACCCTTTTAGAGTAGATTACAAGGGCCCAGGGGGTGAATCAAGATTTTTTTTGGAGATTTGAACCCTTCTGTAAGACTGCATGAGTACTGGTAGAGGAGATTAGAATTTGATTTCTTCTGAACAAGTCAGAAAAGTTTAAAGTGAAGATGATGATGTTTGGACTTCATCAGGATCATCTGGGACATGGTGGTCACCAGCCCAGGGGTCCTATATCCAGTCTTAAGGAGGAACCACTAGGCTCTCAACTTGCCCCCAGACCTTGGATGCAACCTACCATTGTTGACCAATCAAAGTAAACAATTTTTTCTTTTTTTTAAAAATAAACATACATAGGCAGGTATATATAGCCTATAGAAAAGAAACAAAAATACAAAAATACATTTCAGATACCTATTTTTTAGTAGTATTCGTAGTACTATTTTCAAAAGGTTTAAAGAATAGATAATAAAAATTTTGAATTTTTTTATTTTGATGAGTATCATGGATCATATACCTAATAACTAATAATAACTAATCTTAAAATCACTGCCCAAAATATAATGTTTTTACTTAAAAACATGAAAAATTTACCAATTTCAGATTCTTTCGAAACATTTTTGTCATAATATTAGTCATAATATTGAAATTTAAAAAATAAGTACATATTACAATTTACCTACGTATTTCTTGCTAGTAAATAAAATTTTACACTTATTTTGAATTCTAAATGCTTAGTTTCAGTCTCAGGATCAGTGTCTAAAGTATAAAATAAGAAAAATTTAACACAAAATCAGGTTTAAAAATTTCCAACGTCTTCATTTAAAATGCAGAGCTTTTCACAACTACCCTACTATATTTTCCATATTAAATCTAAAGTGCATATTTTTTGGATAAAATTTCTAATCTTGTAATTAGAAATGTAGTACCCTACAATACATTTGGAACTGGAACTAGAATAGATTTAAGTATTAGAATTGTACATTTATTACAATTTAGATTTAATTTCACTATCTAAATATGCCAAAGTAAAGAATTTTATTTCCATTTTTGAACAGAACATTAGGAAAATTTTCAATAAAATTTCCAAGTATGATAGTTATTCCCAATTTTGAACAAATTTTTGCATATTTTTCCAATTAAATCGGTGATAAAACCCCGGTGAATCAAATTAACTCTAATATTTATAGTTTTTCTTGAACAATTTCTAATTTTCTAATGGCTACACTACACTACTATAGACAGTAATAGTATGTATTGGGGCAATTCAGTCCACACTTTTAATGTCTTAATGGTAATTCTTTGCGAAGGAGAATTAATCCACAAAGTAATTGAGCTAATCCTTATGTTAATTGAATGTAGGATTTATTGCGGAAAATTCTTAATATTAGGCCTTTTAAGTAATTAACTGATCTTGAATAACAAATATTTATGCATAAGTACGATACTATTAGATTTATTTATAACTATAAAACTTCAAGTCCATTTAAATAGTGTATATTCAATTCACTTTTCAAATTAAAAAACTCAAAAAACTTGGATATTTTTAACTTTTAAAGATTCTAAATTTTGAACTTTTCTCACTTTTTATGACTTAAAGTACCCTACACCTTTACACTTTTTTAGAAGGGTATACTCAAGTAGCAGTAGATAGGTACTTAAATATTTGAAAAATTTGAAAAAAAAACTGAGAAATTTGTTTTACAAGTCAAATTACATTTGGTGGTGTTCGAAGGCGTTTTTTATGGGTAATTAAGCTATTGGGTGCAGGCCAAAGTCTAAAAGTGCAAGGCGGATCTTCAGTCTCAATTTGAGACAAAAGAAAAATCGGCGCTTTTGAAAACTTATGGCATGACCATAAGGTATACTATCAAGGTTCATACTAGTACTACCATGCATGGTTTTTCGGTAGAAATATGAGTTAAAAAAGTTCAAATTCTTTGAGAAAAAGTAAAAGTATTCTCAATTGACTCATTTTACCCCCCCACATAATGTAAATGGGGATCTAGGGAATAATTGGGCAAAGCCAATGAATCTTTGGCGAAGAAAATAAACTTAATTTCATATAAGTAAAACTTCTCTAGAAAGTATCTTCAAGATTCTAATAATTCAAGAAAAAACATCTTAGAAACTATGAATCTTTGACCTACTTCATTTTTGAGGTCTTAAATATCGAAAATTTATACATTTATTAGGATAAGTAGATTATTGGATAATCAAATATCAAAATTGAATATATCTAGCAAAAGCGGTTGCTAATTAATTAGTTAAAAATAGAAAAAATAATCGATTTTGAGATGATGAATTCAAAATTTGAACAAGATTTTAAATTGGAGACTTAAAAATTGCTAAAAATTTGCTTTTAAAAGTTTAAAAATTGAATAATAGAATTTTTTTTAGATACATAGGTACGGAGTATTCTGATTTTTTGTCTGAAAATATCGTTATAAAGTAGTTCTGCTGAGGTAATAAGGAAATAAGACAAAGCATTTTTCCACACACCCTTTAATTACTTTGGCCAGAAAAAAAACTAATTCAGTTTTTCTAGAGGATTATTTCAGTTTTAATCTAAGGTTTCGACTGAAGCCATTATTTTAATCCTTTTGAACATACAAATATTTATTACCTACCTATTACAAATAGTATACTGTAATTTAGCCTAAAAAAGACTATAGAATTAGAAAAGTGCCTATCATATCAAGTGTAATTTACAAATGTAATTATTTTCTATTTTTCAAGTATTGGAATCGGTCGAGCCCATTTTGAAAAACAGCCTCCGTCTAACCTGAGAAAGTCAAATTTCTTTCATTTTGTCATCGCCCTTTATGACGTAAGATTTTTAAAAATTTTACAAATTTTTTAAAAAAATTTCTAAATTTTTCTAAAATTATTTATAGCGAGCTGGACAACCGGTTGAAATTGAAAGAACAGTGTTTATAGGATTCATTGAAAAGGATCAAGTAAGTTCAAAATAGAATTTTGATGATTTTGAAAAATTTCTAAAATTTCTAAAATTCTAAAATTGAATTATGTAGGAGTCAGATAGTACAAAAACAAACAATGGAATTCAATACAGATTGCAATTACTCTATGCTAACGGTAAGATACCAATTTATAGTTATAAAAATGGACATATTTAGGTAAAATTTTCCTATAAATTTGGCTGAAATCATAATAAATGGTTTGTAATTTCCACAAAAAATGATTTCAATCAAATTTTCCAAGTATTTTGATTATCAAAGTTATACTAGAGGTCTTAAATCTAGAAAATTATACTAGAAAACTAATCAGGAATTAGAAAAATGACATATTTTTAGATTATAATTTTTAAAATAATGTATTTTTTTTTGTATTTTTAGGGATCAGACAAGAACAGGACATTTATGTACGACTAATAGACTCTGTAACTAAACAAGTAAGTTATACCTAAATTATATAATTTTGCTAATTTTTGCTTATATTATCGATTAATAGTTAAGAATATCTCAAGTATTCAGACCTTATTTTGATATTTAATACTACTAGTTTCAAGTAGGGTACCTACATATTTAGGTCTTTAATAAATAGAATTTGTGGACCTCATAAAATTGTTCATATGGTGTATGTAGTGCTAATTGTATTTGTTCTGGGCTTCTCGAGTGTAAGAGTTTTCTTAATCTGATTATCTCTTAAGGATTCACTTTTACATCCCCCTTTACACAAATACACAGTATCTAGTAGTACTATGTACCATATAACATAAGTATGAGTAGATATTTAAGAATAGAAGTAGGTAGGTACTTAAATATATACCCTTTACATAAACACTTGAGAACATTTAATTTGGCTTAAATAAAGGAAAAGTAAAGAGTTTATTATTTCATTTTGTTCAAGTTGGATAAACCTAACTACTTGAGTTTGACCAAACAAAATATCAAATCCTACAAAAATTTGAGATACTAAAGATATGGACTAGGTTTCACAATCACAATTCAATTTGAAATCCTGGATTTCGTCTTAATTTATCCTAGAAAGTATAGCAAAAGCAATTATTTCAAAATTAAAATGTGATTACTGATGCTGATTTTGATTACAAATTTTATCTTTATTAAAAATTGCTAATTTTTGAGAAATTAGCCTGAGTGAGATATGGCAGCAACTACAATTTAGATTTTTCTCAAAATTTCAAAATATTTTCAAGTAATTTTAGTCTAGGATTCTAGGAGCTTTGCGCTTTTTCTATTAGTATTTGAGAAAAATTTGAAGTTCTGAAATATTACAGAAATTGCTTGAAAATAAATATATTTAATATCTAGTATAAGTTGACCTAGAGGTCTGAAATTTTCTTGAAAGTTCGTCGAGTACTTTGATACTCTTTAGATATTATATGCATAGTATTTGTAAAATTCTGCTTTACCCACAAGTCTTTTAAGAAAATACAGATCAATTTTTAAACTTGGTTTACAATTTATTGTAACTTTGATGCCGATTTTTGTAATTTTAAAAAAATTTAAATTATAAAAATTTCATAATAGATATGCCCATCAAAAAAGAAATACGTAGAATTTGATTTTTTGTTTGAAATACGATCTGTACTATTTCCCTTACATATGTAATAGTACAATCTAATTTATAATCTTTCAGATGTCCTTTTTAAGCCTATTTAGGTGTAGGAAATATGAATGAACATTATTTAATGTGAGATAATCCTTTTGTGAAGATTTTTGAGTGGAGATAAGCAAGTTTGTTGCACAAAGACTGAAATTACCATTCCAAGTTTTTCTTTTATCCCCTCAAAAATACTCATCATAAGGATAATGAATAGTAGAAATAAATATAAATAAATAAATACATAGAGATATTTTTATCTACTATTTGCATCTTGTATTAAATTTCATATCTACAAAGTTATACTCGGGATTTTTGGCACTCGCGCCCCTCAGTCGATGATCTGGCCGTCTGTCCATTTGACACTTTTATAAAATAAATATACAAAAAATCCATTTAAAAATACTTAAATTTTTAAAAGTACTTACAAGTATATTATAAATTTCATATTCTGATAGGTATGCGTATATATATTTACTATAAGTAATAGGGATTTACTAATGTCCAGATTCCAAACTCGAATTTCTCAAAATCAAAATTTCAAATATTTAGTAAAATTTGTCAAACCTGGTAAATTAGGATGGCGTATGCTCTATAGGTATAGATTAATTCGAGGTAAAATATGAATCCTGTGCAATTATATGTCAAGTAATGGTCTTAAAAATAAAAATTGATATCTCATTAGTTGTATTTCTACATGTAAAATACTAATAGAAGCTCGATTTTGATATGATCGATAGTAATTAAATTATTTTTTTGCATATATTTAGGCCATAATCTACGAGGGTCAAGACAAGAATCCAGAAATGTGTCGAGTTCTACTGACCCACGAGGTCATGTGTTCCAGATGTTGCGATAAGAAAAGTTGCGGAAATCGAAATGAAACCCCATCAGATCCAGTCATTATCGACAGGTAAAATATTTTAAAATTTCGCTTAAATATCTAATACTGCCTATTATAATAGTAAATTAGTATTAGTCATAAAGGACTGAAATAATTCCTAATTATCGAAAAGCAAACATTTTAGTTAAAAATGGTAAACAATAGTCTTTTTACTAGATCCTTTAGTAAAAAGAGCTTCAATTTTTTTGAAAATTTTTGAAATTTTTCCTATTAAAAAAATATTCTATCAGTAAATCTAGAAATTTGCATCTTCAAATATCCAGACTATATTCAGTTCAAGTTCATTTCGATCGATATAAGTTTTTGAACTTTTCAAACATATTCAAAGTATCTAACTCTAAACATAAGTAGGTAGAGGAGCATACGTGTAAATTCGAAAAATTTTCCTAAATGAACTCATTAGACATTAATGAAATGTCAACCATCATATTATAATCATATCTATTATGAACTAGTAGTGTTTGTAAATCAGGTGTAAATTCTTATGAAGTAGTATAAGTGTAGTATATTTTGTGTAAAAAGCATTGGTTTTGATTGTAAGTTGGGCAGGATTGGTTGAAAAGTTGTAGTCTCTCGGGTATTGATTTCTCCTGTGGGAGGGAAAATATCCTCTGGGGACTCTACCAAAGGGGAATATAAGTAGAACCTTATAAAATATATTCTTCTACTTTATAGCTAAGGCCCACTCTATACCTCTCTATATATACTTTAGTAAAATACACAAGATTCTCAATTCTGAAATTCTGAATACATACTGAGGAAAAACTACATCTCAAAACCTTCTCTATATCCATACTATTTTGGTGCAAGTACTACTAGATACTTGAATCTTGGTCTAGGTTTCCCCTACTTCTTCTCGAAACGATAACTAAATATCTTGTGAAACTCAGCAAAAAACTCAGAAAAGACCAAAATACTTTCTACTTTAAAGATAATTTGGGTTTTTAAACCAAACTTCTACAAATATCTATGAATATCTTTCAAGTCTGTTCTTGCATTGGATAGATATAAAAATGTTAAATCAGATACGACTATCAATTCTTTAAAATAGGCTGATTTTCAATTTTTACAATTTTAAAGCTGTTAGTATAGAATATAAAAACTCAGATTTTTTTCAAATATCGGTCAGATTATATTTGTAAAAATGAGAAAAGGAGTTTTTTATGACCTAAGTTTGCTATAATTCAAAATTACAATACATTTTAGACTAAATATTTTTTTCAGAATACTAAATAGTATACAGGTACTAGGTACCTATTCAAATAGTTCATATAGGGTAGGGATGTGACTTTTATTGACTAATTAGTTCTAGATATGGTTGATTTGCTTATTTGAAAGATTTTAAAAAAATCTACCCGTTGTAATAAGAGGGAAATTAGAATTAGAACAATTGCATTGATATTGAGATCTATGATAAGAATTTAATTTAATTTTAGACATGAAGATATTGGCTTACTATATAGGGTACTTTGTATTTAGATATTGGCATTTGTACTAGTCACTAGTACTACAGATAGTAGGTAGGGGGGACTGAAAAATTGACATTAAATTCGATTTAAGTTTTTCGGTCCATTTTATAATTAGATCTATTACTTTGACTATTCACTATCTATAATATACTACCTATTACATAGCATAGTACTAGTAGGTAGTAGTTAAAGGGTGAATAAGCAATTTAGGTCTAATTTCTAATTGAAATGTAAGAATAAATTTCGATTTTATCTTTATCTTTTTCCTACAACTATTACAATTATAACATAGAATAAGAATAGTAAGGTATTAGATCTTTGAATCTTCCGCAAGCAAGCATTTCCCCAGGCCAAGTACAATAAAATTTTCTTATATTTTACTAAATATTCAATTTTTATCATTTATTTCTATTAAATTAAATATTCAGATATTATACAAAATGCACCAAAATAAATTCGGATAGTTTTGAGCATTTTGGCTAAAATAGTAAATTCTGAATAACCTCAAGGGTCGAAATTTCAAAATTAATAAATGTCGGATTCTGATTAGCAAAAGCAAAAGCTGATCAGAAAAGTAAAATCTTACAAATTACAGCTTTTGCTTTTGCTGTTAATATTAGGTCAAAATTATTTATTACTTAAGTACTAATCGTCTATAGAATTCATCTCAAAAAAAACGAAAATTAGACTCAATTACTCGTAAATTTTAAGTCTTCACTCCCGAATTTAGATACTAATAAACAGGTATAATATGTATGCATATAGTAGGGTATTTATGTAAAATGTGTTTTATTCTTTTAACTTTTTGTCAAATTTCTCAAATAATGTTTTAGATCCAATTGACATCTTGAGATGTTTACTTGTCATCTTATAATGGTTCAGATAAAGATATTATATTTTACTTATACTTACTAGTACAAGGACTTTCCCCCTTTCTTCAAATACAATTTTTTTTCCTGGTCTTTCTTTCGACAATGATTTTTCCCCTTGAAAAAAGATAATAGATAGAAAAAAAAGTTCCTATCTTACTTACTACATACTACAGAATAGTACATATAAGTAGAAATGCATTATACTTGTAATATAAAAAGTAAAGTCAAAGTGTTGCCAAATGTAGAATTGAATTTTTATTTCCCCCATCATTGTATTGTCCAAAGTAAAGTCCAAAACCCAAGAAAATAAAATTCTAAAAAAGTCTAATCTAAAAAGGTTTAAAAAGGTCGGATTTGCTGATCTTGACAAAAAATCATAAAATGAAAAATATCAAATGTCCTCCTTTTCTCCAAGTGAATCACCATATTATCCTTACCTTATACTGAATCTGTATGAGATTGTACAACAAAATTGAAATTTTGTATATCTTTTTTAAACTTTTACCATAATTTGCTCAAAAGTGTATGTTACAAAGTAATTTGAACAATTTCTCAAGATTTTTAGATTAAAAAAACAAAAATTATATCTCATACTATGTTATAATATAAGGGACAAAAAAGTATTTTGAAAATTTTTCTAATCTTCTCTATGCAAAAGGTAATGAAGCACTGGGGGATATTTGACATTTTTATTTCATACTTTTGCATATTCTGTCCATTCTAACCTGTACTTTGAACTAGCTAAGTATTTTGACAAAAATTTTAAATTTTAAATTCTAAAATAAAACCCTTTATGATATTAGTACTTGACGGGGAAATTGACTGACAAAAATGAACCTAGGGGAGGTATTCGAGAAGATTAAAAATATTCTTGAAAATAACTTTTTTTAGCTTATTCCAGATTGCTTTTTTATGACTTACTTAAGTGTAGTTATGTTTTTAATTAATTAGTTGGGATATGGTCTCCATTATCTGAATGACAAAATACTCTCATATATACTGATACATACCGGGAGTTTATTTTGTTTGCCAGCTTTTGATTATTCCATCGGGCACAAATTTTACATTCATATGGCGAATTTGTATTTTATCGTATTTTATTATATATTTTACTAGTAGGTACTGTAGGGTACTACTATTTTGAAGATAATATTATATTAGATGGGCTTTACACACTCAATATCAACGGATGTGAATTTCTCCCCAGAGGGACTAACTTTCCAACAATTACTTTGAATCACGCCAATACACATTTGATCATATTCATATCATTATACGATGTGCACTTGAAAACACGAGAAGCTAATTTATAAAATACTAATTTTGTCAAGTGTAATTCTACAAATATATTTAGTCAGATTTCAGTGATATACCTAGTGTATAAATGTTCATTTTCTTAAATACATTAAAATCCAAAATTTTGTCTAATTTTTGGGAAATTGTTCATTTTAGAGAAAATATTTAGATACTTATATGATTAATTTGCTAAAAAATTCAATTTTTATCGAATTTATGATGGATTTTGGGTACAAATTGATATCTTAATTAAGCATTTATACCAAATACAATATCTTTTAAACCATCTTTTAAAGCTCTAATTGACAAAAAATATCTTAGTAGGTTCACTATTTCAGGTTTAATAACTAAACCCATCCATGAAATCTTATCAGTAAAATGGTCATAATATCATAAAATATGAATAAATTATACTCACATCAACTTAAAAAGTTAGCCCTAAAATTTCAAACATTATATAGCTTAGTATGTGGTACCTAATTCAAGACAAAATTTGATAAAAATTTGATAAAATTTGGCACTAAATTACTAACATATTATCCTACATATTAGGTAGCAAAATATTGTATAAAAATTCCGATTGTCAATAGATAGATCCCGTTTAGTCTCGACAATCATTGAACTCATAAAATAATCTATGCTATCATTATCAGTATTATATTTTTGCCTTTTTTATTTTACAACTTTTGTTCTTTTATCAAACCAAGGGTGTAAGCTTTTTGGCCAAAAATCATTAAATTAATGGCATCAGATCAGAAAGAACTTTTTTTTTTATCTTTTAATACATTTTTGACTTTTACTATGTTAGATCATATGTCCTTATAGAAATAATAGTCCTCTGTCTGCCCAGCAAAAGAAAGGTTCATTTATTTATTCAATTTCAAATACAAAAAAGTATATTTAAAATTATACAAGCAAAGAATAGATCTCACTCCCTACAAAACACTCAACTAAAATATACGGATAGAATACTTTTATATTTCATTTGATACCCTCAGAAAACTGCAGTATTATTATAATTAAGTAGTATCATTTATGAATACATATAATTATTAATGAAAGGACGATGGGACAAGTGACTTTCAATGTTTTTTACCCTGTACCCTATAATAGGACATTATACCCGTTTTTGTGCGTGTTGCAAAAGGGCCGGGTATTTTTACTTATTTTTTTGATACTTTACTTGGGTAATACACACATATGGACACTTCATTGTCGCTACTTGGCATACTAGGTAGAACACATGTTTGGAAAAATGCTCGAAAAAATGAACAAGTGCCCTTTTAAATGGATATTATAGCATTGTATATATTAGGGATACACCCTTATGTCAGATCATAAAAAAGTAGACAATAAACAACCTGTCCTTATTTCGAGCCTTTTTATTTTGTAGAACAAAATTAAACCAGAGGACAATGGGTAAATTAAAATAATAGACTTGATCTTTACCAAAATAATGAAATATACCTACAGATAGTATGAAAAAGTACAAATCGAAATTTGACCTTTTTTCAATTACAAATGGACAAACATGTCAGATTAAAAATAATAAAAAATGTATCCGCACTTATAGATATTCACTACATAAAATATAAAGTTAGGGCACAAAAAAGTCAAAAAATTCTCGACAGATAAGCTCTAAAATTAGCATTATTCTGATTTTCTGAAAATTTTGACTATTTTTGTCAAAATATTAAGCAATTTTATTAAGCCTATTGTATAACAAAACAGAAAATTTACAAAAAATCAGCTATTTTTATACCAAAATGCACTTTCTAAATGATCTTAGATCATTTTTACATTATAAAATTCCAATTTTTTGACAGTAAGTAATTCTGTTATTATTCTAGGAATGACTTTTTTGTGAATGGTAAATTTGAATTTGAACCAGATATATAAATTTATGTAAAATTGTATCAATTTTTGCTCTTTTTATGATGATTTTTGCTTTTTTGTGGCTTCGACAATTTGAATTGAATTTATTTCAAATGCCCATTTTCTTATATTTTGTCTGAGTTGGTATTGTTTTTAGAGTCTGAATTCAGAATTAAGGAATTAAAAATTAAAAATGATGTCATGTCAAGGACATATTATCTATTGGGTCTGGGTCTCAAATAATTTGTTACCTACCTATCTATTTAGATAATTTTATACCTCTCAATTTCACTAGGTAGGTATATTCCCTGCCTATTATGTTATAAATAGTATCATACTATGAGCACCTAAATAGTTATTTAGGTATTGATCTACTGCTGTTTTGCTACAAAAACCCTACAAAATAGCACGCGATTTTGATGTAATTGTAATTTGTAATATATTATTTTTAATCAAATTAGAATATCCATAAAATAAGAAACATTGACAGATTACACAATAATTCCTATTAGTACGTTTTATACTGATTAAGATATAATTTCTTTCAAGTATGTAGGTACTTCATAAATGAGTTCAATAATTGCAATTTTTTGTTATTCTATTATTATTTTATCAAGTACAAAAGTAGATAGTTTGTCAAAAAATAAAATAAAATTGACAAATTTTCAATGGCTCGTTAGATCACAATTTACACTTTTCTCTCACCCTCAAATATTCTCAATTCTCCTATCTAAATCCAAAGCTAAAGATAAGTAAAATAATTGTCCATTCTCAGCTTGAGCTACTAGTGAACAAATTCAATTATCAGACCCTTACATATAGCTTTTTATACCTAAATAAAATTCAATTTCATTCAACTATTTATACTAGTATCTACTGATGTACCTAAAATAGGAAAATAAAGTTCATTTTCAACTGAAAAGTTGTAAATTTTGTAAACTCAAATTTTAAAAAGTTAAGCAAAAAATTGCAATTAATGTCTGTAGAAATAGAAATCAAGTATATAATACCAATGCAATATAAAGGTGTAAAGATGAGATTTTAACTTTTGTTTGCCTTGTTTTTCTACACTTTTTTTGAAATTTTTGGCTCTGATCTTTAAGACCCGCATCTCCCTTGTGAGTACTTCTCAATTTTCACTCATTTCACTTTTACTTCGAACAATCTGTCCGCTAAAATACACTAGAGGTTTATTTTTACTTTTTTTCTCGACTTTTTCAAAGTATACTGGAATCCCTTTATAAAGTAACCTTACCTAGCAAATCAAAGCCACAAAAATTCCTACTACAGATAGTATAGATATTTGAAATATCTGTTATTCTAATTCAAAATCTTACAAGTTTAAATTTTTTCAAGTAGGTAAGGTTTTACAGTATACATAGATTTTGCTGTACTCAAATTTCGGTATGAGAAGTAAAGAATTTGGTATTTTTCACCAAGACTTTAGATTTAGTTAAAGAAATAAAGTTCTCCCCAAAGATTACTTTTATATACAGTAATACTGCGATATTACTAACGCCTTCAAATGAATGAACACTAAAAATCCTACCTACCATAGGAGAATACAGCCTTAAAAATGACCTTTATAAACTCTACAACAAAGATTTAATAGCTGAATGAGCAAATGCACAGCTAAAGCACTAACTAGTACATCATCAAGCCAAATTATGATGGTAAAAATCAATTGACTAATTAAATTACTAATATTTTTCATACCTTGTTGCTCCTAATACTAGTAGATACCTAGTAATATCATTCTAAATGATCGAATAGACACGCAATTTGCATTCTGCTTATATTATAGAGATACTCGTACATAATATATATCATTAAAGTAGGTACATACTTATAGTATTGTAGTTTCATTACCTAGTTAGTAAAAAATGTATTGATTTTATCATAAAATTCGAGAGTTATACATTTTACAGATAATTTTATGCCAATATCGATTTTAATCCTTTGTAATTATCTCTAATGATTAACTCACAGTCGACACGATAAGTTAGAAGAGATATTTTTTGACTTTTTTTCAACTTTTTAAAGCATTCTTTGGAAGAGTAGGTAGCTTAATAAGTCTTGTATATACTTCAAAATTTGATTATTTATGGCATAGATTTAGCATAGGGAAAGATCTCTTTTGTGATTTATTACAACTTTCTACACTTATATACAGATATGTACTCTTTACACACTCCTAATAGTAGAATAGAAATACTGTAAATTACTATAAAATAGTAAAATAATCAGGTCTAATGTCTAGACTTCAAATTTGAGATTTCAAATTTCAAACAATATGTAAAATATAATATATAAAGGTAGTTTAGGTGCTTGTCGTATTAAATTGCAAAAATTGAGCCCGAAATCATTGACGATATCCCGAGTGACGCATTATTCTTTATTAGCCGAGGATTTTATTTACTTTTTGGACTGTCTGGTCACAGAGTGTGTCCATTGTCCAGTATAAATCCAATACCTTACACTGTATATTTACAGAATACATAGTTTACTAGGTGATTGTACTATAACCTGGTAAAATAAAATAAATAATAATAATACAATGGGGAACAAATGAGAAAGGTAAATGTAATTTATACTATGGACTCTAGAACTACGAGTATAGTTCAATAGTAAATTATATACTGGTACATAAAGTAATTTCAAACCGGCAGATTTGTTTGCACATTCAGAATGAGTTTGATTCTGATTCTGATGAATTTCTATAAATCTTGATTTACAATCCTATAGCATACACATTATCAGTACACGTGATAATATATGACTATCTTTAAGAAAATGGACTTTTTTCTATAAGAATTTCATTTAAAATTATGAAATTTTTGATTCTTCTAAGATGATTCTTAATGATTTTCAAAGTTTTTGAGCAAAAATTTAAACTTCTAGGTCAATCAAAGAGATTAAGAATAACGGAATTAAATAATTAATTAATTTACTTGATACCCAATCGGCTCCTAACTCCTAACTAATTTGAAGTAGAAGGCTTTGCTACTACTGATATTTATGAAATACGGTAATATGGGACCGGTTTATTTAGGACCGGTGCAAGAATGGACCGGTGTAAGAATGGACCGGTG
>JAQIXA010002606.1:0-17113 GCA_034699045.1 Nanhermannia cf. coronata Gr-Ori-00579 | reverse complement strand
AAAAATAAACTATCGATATCGATTTAAACATGAAAGAAATAAAACATTCGTAGTACATTTCAAAATCAAAAGCTAAAGCCTTTATTTTTATAATAATTTTTATTTAAATCCACAATATTTCCATTTAATATAATATTTTAAATAATTACATATCATAATATAATAATAAGTCTTTAGAATATATCTTTATTTTTTATTTAAAACCAAAAACAAAATCTCTTGATAGAAAAACATTTTCTACTATCTATAATCTATATGTATAACAATTAACTACTAGTACTAGTTACTCAATAATAAGCGTCATCATTAATTTTTTTTATGATTCTCTAGGTTTACAAAATTACAATTTTCTTTAAGAATATTTCTATCTACTTTTCTACCTTTAGCTTCTAACTTATTCTTTACAATTATAGTTAAAAGTTTTAAATCCCTATGCCTTTTAATATACTACACTGCAGACATTTAGATACATTAGTAATAATTAATAAGCAATAATTAATAATACAACCCCCTGAGGTAATTGATAGTACATAGTAAATATAATAAGGTATAATATTATTAGTTTTAGTTTAGTTAGATAGAACCATTTTTATCTTTTTTTAAATTGTCATAAATCATAATCATAAAACCTCAGCTACTTAACTACCTTCTTAAAAATTACAAAAAACTACTTTTTTTAAACTAATTTACTAAATTATCAACAATCTTTTTTCTCAAACAAAAATATTAATTACACAAAAACTCATAATTTCTACAAAAAATTAAATTCTAAGCTAGAAATCTTTCAAATCTATAAATACAATATAAACAGGTCAACTTAAAAAACAATTTTAGACATAAAAAGTCTTAAAAATTCCTATCTTTAATTACAAATATTATGTAAAAAATAACATATATTTTTAATTTTTATACTATCCTATCAACAATAAAAATATATAAAAAGCACAGTAATTAAATTGTTAACTGATGAGTTATTTAAATGAGCAACTTTTCACGTTCTTATAAGTCTTAATTCTTATCCTAATTCTTAAATAGTATAAAACAATTTCTCCCCGAATCCCTGCAATTATACCTAATTAAATTATAACAAAAAATAATCTACTTAAAAATAAGCTATTTTAATTTTCTAGATACATAAAAAAACAAAAGAACAAGATGTGATCTAAATCCTAAGGATCAACTTATCATAATAAGAAATGATCTATTCATTTAATTCAAGTTTTAGCTCAAGTTCTACAAGTTAAACTTGTAATATTGATGCCAAAATTTGGCTTTCCAGAGCCCAATTAAATGAATAGATCATACATTATTTTAGTAAATATTGACATAAAAATAAAAACAAGGAAAATGTGCATGATATACATAGATTTAATAATAAATAGATTAGGAAGTAAACCGGTTTCAAAATTATAATTTGCATGATTATGAATTGGAAGGTAAATCTACCTGTAAAAAGCTTTATAATTCTAGAGAGGTATTCTAAATTCTACAAACTTACAACTACTTAAATTAACTAATTTCTTATACCTACTTATGTTAAATTACAATTAATAAATGCATTCTTTCTCTCAACAACAGCGACTTACTTAATTTATAAAAATCAAAAAAAATCGACACACTTCATCAGACGGAAATAGTTTAGTAGAAATATATAATGAACACATACAAAAAAGTATTTTTAATTTTAAAGTATTTTAAAGTATTCCTTAATAATTACTTAAAATTCTATTTTGATATCAAAATAGATACTTAATTTAATAATAGTTACTTGAAGCCAAATGTATTAGTTACTTGGTATTAATTTACACGATTTAATTCGATGAGCAGAAATATAGTTTTGATAAAAAAGAAGAATCCGATTTTTTAAAAATTGCCATATTTTATATTTAACGAACTGACTTTTTCTCCAGTTCTTTTTGCATTTCTTTTACACGGTCTTTCAGTACTTTATGGTTATTTTTTAAATCGGATTGTTCTTTTAGGTAATTCTTTTCAATATCTCTCAGAGATTTGATAAATTCACTGGCTTTTCGAAGAATTTCTACTTTACTTACTCGCTGTCTACTCTCTAGATGTGGCATTGTGTCTCTTAGGTTGTCAAAAGAATTCCTCAAATCAATCCTTCGTATCCTCTCTGTAGAAATTTAAAAATAAATCAGGTATTAGAAACTTTAAAATTTTTTTCAGAGCTTAATAACTAGATGAACGAATGTACTTTATATTTGTAATTGTTATAATTTAAATTTTTTAGACATACCTGTATTATTGTGGCTTGAAGATCCTGGTCTTTTAGAAGCTGATGTACTAGATGTTACACTATTGTTACTTTGATGGTTATTTAGAGAAGATCGAGAGTTTTTAATGTTTATATGAAGTCCAGAATTATTATGTTTATAATTTCTATTTGAAGATCCTGAGGAATATTGATTACGAGCTGAAGCAAGTGTTGCAGAAGAGGCGGACCCACGCTTGAGGGTTTGAAGAATAAGATCTTTACAGTTATTGATGGTCACTGCTTCTCCACTCAAAATTGCTTTACGTTCACTTGGCGATATTTTCTCCTCCAAAACTCGCATCAAATCTTTCAAAGGGATATGAAGAATTTTCCTTTTTTGAAATGAATCTGATGTACCTGCAAAGATAAAATACAATAATTATTATAATTATTATGTAAATGCATATATCTTAGTAGTTTGAAGTTCAAACTTCGAACTTATTATCTTACCAGGGAGTAAAGTGAGCGAATTTCCATTTAATGATCCTCTGCCAATATGTTTTATTCTAGCTTTTATTGATGGATCTATAAAATTTGCAAATGAAGAAATAAGAATAAAAGAAAACCTAAATGAACCCTTGAAATGACTTACAATTTAGTAAGATATTCAAATTCTGTTCGTCCTTGTCTTCTTGAGCAGATGAATAAAATTTATCATCTTTGTCTAATTTGATTTTAACTTGTTTTGCATTAATTCTCTTAATCACTTGCTTATCTTCTGTTTCTTCGAAATCAGTTTCTTCCTCAGCATCCTCCTCCTCTTCATCATCTAAAAGTGATGGTTCTTCTTGGCTACAATATGAATGATCTAAATTTGTTACAGCTCTTAGAAATTCTAGTCGTTTTGCATCTTCATCAGCCTCGTCCAATGGTTCGGCCTAATAAAAATAAAATGAAAAAACATACATTAATAACCATTACCTACTTCAGGCTCAATCAAGAGTGTGAGAAAATTTCTACTTTTACTTTACCTTAATTTCAGTATGAGCAGCAACTTCTAAAGAATCATCCCAATTCCATTCGTGACTTTCCAAATCTCCAATCAAATCCTTCTCAATTTCTTGGCTCATATCCTCAAAGAGCTCCAGAGAACTTTTGATTAAATCTTCGTCCATTTCAAAATCATCGGCAATTGAATTTGAGCCATTATTTGTTGTTCCTGCTATTAAACATCCATCGGAATCAATTAGTCCATCAACAGAATCATCGGTTTCTTGTTGATTGAATATTTCTGGTAAAATAAAATCATCAGCAGGAGATTGACATGAAATTGGACTCGATGGATTAGTTGGAGGTGGTGTAGACTAAAATTAGATAAATAAAGAGAGTTAAAAATTAGGCTATAATTACAATTACGGCTTATAGATTTAGATAGGGTAAAAATCATGTAGGTACTTACCCAATTAAGCATACAATCTTTCATTCTATTGAATAAATTTGATGGTTCTTCTTTGATTTCTTGTTGACTCTCCTTTTTAACAGTTGATAAGTCTACTTCGCCATCATAATGTAATGTACAAGGCTCTGTTGCTGTTGATGGTTCATTTTGCTCATCTTCATCAGCTATCTCTTTCTTCACTTTATTCAAATCATATTCAATTGTATTACAAGTACCATTCTCCTCACTCTCGGCTTCAAGTGTATTTGATAAGTTATTTAGATAGTCAAAAGAATCCAAATTAAAGTTTTCAACTTCAGAGGGGAATCGGAAATCTCCTAAACCATAATCAGCGTAAGTTGGTGGTGCTGGAATTGACGATTCTTCTGCTGCTGTTGGTTCTATTTTAATAATAGGAGCTGAGGAAATGACCGTGTCTTCTTCTTCAACAAGAGTAGTATTAAAGTCAGATTCAGATTCTGAATTACTTGCTGAAATATCTTCATCATCTCCATTTCCAGAGTCAATCTCATCATCGCGGACTTGCTCATGATCCATTGAGGTTAAAAAGTCTTGATTTTGCTCAGACATCATTTCGATTATATCATCCAGTATTTTAGAATTATTTTCATCGTTATTTACTATATTACTATTATTATTAACTAGCACTCTTGAATTCATTAACATTTCAACATCCTCTTCTGATTCACATTCATAGTCTTCTCCAGCACTATTCTCCAGCATTTCTTGCTTAATCATGATCTGTCCATAGTTATACATGGGAGATCTGGGTGGTGTTTCTAAAGTTAACATTAGTGAATCTTGATTCGAATGATGCATCATGAGGTCGTCAGTATAAGAAGAATGATCAAGCATTTGTTCGTCACAATCTTCTAAATAATTTTTCGATTCTTCAACTTTGCTATAAATTTGTTTACGTCGAGTGTCTGTAACTTTTACCTATAAAAATCAGATAAAAAAAGGAAAAAAATTAGTACATTTATTATATCCTCATTATTAACTTATCCAAATAACTTTTTATATAAAATGTCTCAAGTCTCAAGTTTAAATTAATAAAAAAAAGTCTTCGATTAAAAAATGTCCTTAAAAATATTTAAGGATATGAAAATACAAGATATGATATGATTCAAAAATTGCCATTTGACCTTTTAATTACATCTCTAATCTCGACTAATATCGTACTTTGTAATTAGGCTAAAGAATATAGCCTATTAAATACAAAGTTTATCTTTAATCCTCAATGAAATTGCACATATGTAACCAACTAGCAAAATTTTGTTGACTTATGCATTTTTACACCGGCCACGAGCTCTGAACAAGCCACAAGACCTCCAAAAAAATGCTAAATATCAAATTAAATAAAAATTTCCGTAATCTCTCTCATTTATTTTATAACTATGTATTTATGATGAATACTATCTCTATCAACTATCAAATATAACTCTCAAGTACCTATTCACTTATTTTCACATCCTTTTTCCCAACCAAAGCAAACCAAGCAAGTAACAAACCCTCTACGCAAATAATAAAAAAAATTCGCAAAAAAAACGCAAACCAACATGAGCTGCTGAAAGTCGTGTCACAAAGTCAAATCATAAGTCAAACAAGATAAGTTTTAAAAGTTAGTTTATAATAGTATCTGGTATCATCCTTACAATTTACCAATCAATACCTTCTTATCTTCAAATACATTTTGAATAATAAAAGGCATTAGACTTTGCCTTTTTCTTTCAAAACCCAAACCTATTGATTCATTTGACTCGAATATATTCAAATGAGCTCTCTATCTCTAACTAAAAAGTCTACAAAATACGATCCAATGTCTCTTTGCTTCCCTGATTATTTTCAATACAATTTAAGTATCTATCAAACACAAAATAAAATGCAAATCCTCATTTATAAATTGTGATACGATTATATGGCGTTTTATCAATGTCCTCGAATCATATATTTTAATACAAAGATAGACTAGTTTAGAGTCGTTAGAGGGGCAGACAAAGTATCATCACATTATCATAATTCATTAGATATCTCAACAAACTTATAAAATTAAAATAAAATGTATGGATTTAAAAAAAATTCCTTATCAATCTCGACTCGATTAAAACTTTGTGCTCACATTAAGCTCATCCTATTGCTACTGCCTGTCTGGTTTTTTCGACTATACATATTAAATTATTATACTATCAAAGAGTAGAACAGATAGTTTAGAAAAAAATGCTCCACAAAACAAAAATTATATAAATAAAAATAGATTTGCTAACTACAAGTACAAACTATCACCTATTTAGAGCGACTTTAAGGTTAGTTAAATTAGTAATTAGTGCCCTAACCTAAATGTACCATAATTCTAAAAACACTAATCCTCTACATGTTACAAGTTACAGGTAATATTCGAAATTCTAATTACCTAAACAGGTAGTAATATAAGGTACAAGTACCTCAAAATTCCAAATTATACAAACAAATTCACAAACTTCTTACTTAAAATTGTAAGATTATAAATACAAGCACTTATTAAAAAGCTATTAACCACGTCGACATTCTACTCTATATTTTAATTTTAAATACTCATACGGTATACTATTAGTTTTTTTGGAAAATTATTGGTCATTAGACAGGTACACTTGGGTATTTAACTTAAATTAACCGAGCAATTAGAAAATTCCAAATAAGCTTTCTAATCGATAATTTGTTGCAAATCTAACACTTACCAAAGCACTAATAAAACTCGAGTGTTTTATGAACTTAGAATTAGAATATCGATATACCTATCATACTTACAAGTCAACTACCGGCGTCTGAATTTTTACTTTTTATCAATTATTCGGAGGATTGTTGTCGCCACGATAATAATATTATTACTTATCGTTAGTATATTAGTGAGCAAAATAATTAATTGAAAACACTACATAATGCAAGCATATCAGTGAATCAGTAAAATTCATGATTAAAAGAAAACAAAGTTTTTGAAAACCCTCCATAAAATAATAGGTAAAAAGTATATTCTCTCATTTAAATGCATACTCAAAGTAAATAGACAAGTCTTTGTCAAATAAACATGAGATGAGTAATTAATAAAATAATACACAATAAACGAGTGTTATTAACCAATCAACCTCTAAAAATCAATTTAACCTCTAAAATTGAAAGCTACAAGTCTAAACTACCTAAATGTCTAATAAACGTCTTTGCCCGATTACATTTTTATCTAAAAATATAACTTTTTATACCATATATCGACTGCCTGAGCTAGAGATTATTAGTGAGGTGTTGGACTTGGACTAAAACAAAATTGTCAAGTATTTTATAAATGAATATTGCTAGACTCGACTCTAGACATTATGTATAAATAAAAATGTCTAAACTAATACATTTACATACATACATACCTAGGTATATAAAGTACGTAAATGAGGTATGTCTGATTTTACTTGTTCAAGTGCCAACATTTTTTTATAAATATATTCGCACTTGTAAAAAACTCAATTACACACAGATAGTTAACCTTACTTATATAACAGACAAAATACATAGTATAGGTAGTAGTAAATTAGTAAAATAGAAAAAAAATACACTATCGAAGCCTAGTATTATTATTAGAAAAAAAAGCCGGTCGTTGTGAGAGCGTGGTTTTGCATGTGCCAAAGTCACAAGTACATAAAAATCGAGTCATTATCTAAATTTATATAATAGTACAAGTACCCTAACCAAAAAGTATTTTCAATTTTAGGTATTTCCCTCTCATCTCAATACTTGAATTCAAAATATTAAAATATTTGTCCCCAGAAATCAGTTAAAATAATTAACTTTTAGATATTTGAATGAATTCCTAAAGAGAAATTTAAATATTCAAATTATTTCTGCTACTGGCTGCTATTTGAATAGATTCAAAATTAGGTCAAATTCTGTATTATTATAATCATACATATTTTACTAAATGGTTATTTGAATTGAATTACATTAATCGAGCAATTGACAAAACCACAGTTAATCTTTTTTCCAGTAAGTATGTTTGTATAGCCTGCCTGATGTGGTTGTATGAACTCAAAATTTATTATTTATGAGGTTTAAAATATTAAATATATTATATCCAGGGGCACAGAGGCACAAGATCTGTTACATAATTATAATGGATGGAAATTATTTCCTATAATTTTGAATGCCATATACATAAACCTAAATAGGTAATTACTATTACACATACAATACACTTTTAACTACTTTATTAATATTTACTTTACTACTTAAATTATCTAAATCTTCTTTCCTGACTTCTGTTTTAAATGAACTATAAGTTCTAAATAGGTCCCTTTTACTTATTTATCTAAAGGCCAAAAAGTTCAATAAGTTCAATACAGAGTAGGTAGTACTGGTACATTAAAAAATAATTACAGAAAGACCTTTATAGAAATGTCAATATAAGAATAGGACTACTAATTACTAATGACTCTTTTCATTAAAATCCTGTCAATTGTGAAATTGGATGGACATGAAGTGACGTCGTCGACCCGTTGTCAAAATTATTTAAGGCTGAAGCTGAAGTTTAAAAGGTCAAAAAATTCCCAAAATCAAATCCACTTTAACTAGAAATAAATGAACTCTAGACTCTAGCAAGTCTAATCATAAGCTCTAAATTCTTGAGAAAAGAGAAGGATAATTGTCTCACAAAATGGACCATTCAAATTTAAAAGTCCCTTAACAATAGTCGAGTTTACTACAACTCGAAAAATATGTAAATAAACTATTTTAATAATACATTATATTTTTCATGTAAATAAAATAATACTACCTATAGTTATAGAAGGGTACCTAAGTACCATATAATAAAATCCTAAAAATAAAATAATAGAGAAAGAGAGGAAAGACCCTTTTGGCCAGCTTAGACCTTAAAGGCTTGTCAATTGTCGTTGTTCATATAAAAATGATCCCATCCTGTGCTTCAAGGAACTTTAAAACTTACTATGTATAAGGTTAAGACTAGTTCAATAATAAGAAAAATATCTGGTGAGGTAAGTAATAATAAGAATGCTTACTAGACTAGCTACTGTAAAATAAGTGTTGGACAAAAAGAAAAAAGGTTTTGACCGACAACAACAAGTAGTAGGTACAAGAGCCGGACAATTGACAATCAAACCTTTTTGCATATACCCTAGGCCAAGCCTTATTTTATAGTTAGTACTTAGCTCTAGATTTTCGACCTTTTCTCAATAATAAATAATACTAGGTATTAGGTATTATAAAAATTTTAAAGGAAAGATAAGAAATCTCAAATTATACCTATAATATTTTTTAAAATATAATACCTATCCGTTTAATTTAATACCTTTTATCAGCAGTATAAGACAGATATTTTGAATTTTTGATGAATATCCTAAAAGACTTGAGATAACGATATCGGTTATGGGTATAAAATTTGTTCTCAACTTTACAACTTCACACTGACCTGACTCTATAGTTATAGGCACTATATGCTCTATAATATGAAGTTTAAAACAGAGCCCTTAAGATAAGACTACTTAAGAACAAGTAGCCAAAACCAAAATTAATAATAAATAGAAAATAGACCCTTTCAACTTTCCTACTACTCCACTCCTCTTCCTTTTTGTGTATCCTCAAGGCTTGTGAACCTTAAAATTCAAATTATAAAATTCCTTAAAGGTTTCTTTCCAACTAACTTGTGAAACTCTTCATATAGGTATACTGATACTAACAAGTCAACTTTTAACTTTTAAACAAAACTACGAGTACGAAGTGAAGTTAAAACTTCCTGGAAAAACAATAAGCCAAGCCTAAATATGAAAATGTACCTAGTAAAAATACTTAGAATTTCGATATAAACTTAGCCATCTGAATAAGATAATAAAAATAAACTAGACAAGACAAAAAACCATTATATTCAATGAACTATGAAATGCCTTCTAAATTATTTTTACATACCTTAGCTTAGCTTTAGCTTAGGTACTAAAAATAAAAAAACCTTTTTTCGCAATTTTGCAAATTGTTTAAGTATCGTAAATTTTTTTTGAAATTAGTTATGTTATGTATATGTAGGTAGGTAATATGTAATAAAGGGAAATCGTCATAATTGGAATGGAAGTGACTAGATTATGATTGAAAGTACCCTTTATTTACTCTTTACTCCAATCGAACCTGGTTCTAAAATTTCTTAAAGTTAAGTCACATTTATTAAAAAAAGGGAAATCGGAAATGGTTTAGGTTTAGTACTTTATCTCCCACTATAGAAATTTAATAATAATATAAATATATCTATAAATGCCTATTACTTGATCATTATAGGCCAGTAGACAGTAGAATAAATTATCTCATTGGCTTTAGAGTTTAGATTAGAAATAAAGAAATTAAAATTGGCATTAAATTCGATCCAATCAATACATACAAAATACTACACCATACCACCGTTTGGTCTTGGTATTTATTGGTAATTATGTGATGACGCGACGATAATTTTTAAATTTTTAATATACCTACTATGCTATTTGCTTATGCTTATTGTTATTATTGAATTACAAATCGTTTAGGAATTTACATATTATATGGTACGTACATTTGGGTACATACTTGTACATTATATAAATATTCCAGGAACCACCACAAATACCAATCATCAATATCTAAACCTAAAACCTAACCTTATCATTTAAAAATTAAACCTACACCCTAAACACTAAACATAATAAATAAAATGAAAATGATCAACAATATTTACCTCTCACTCTCTCTAATTACAATAACTAATTGCTAAACACCAAAAATTCAGCCTCAATTTTGCAAGTATTTTAGGCACATGTAAAAGTGAAGCCAAAGTCCGGTTTTCAGAGCTAGAACTCGATCGTAAATTGATATGGTTGTATTGTACCCTACTTGTGCCGGTGCCTATGCCTAATTGCTAATTACTATGTAATTAATTATACTCGGTAGATAATTACATTACCTACCTTAAATTCTAAATAGGTAGGGTACATAAAATATAAATCATACAAATGCCTAATCAAAAAACCCCATTAAAAATTATCGCAAAAATCTCAAATCTATAAAATGTTAATAAAAACCCCTCCTAAAAAAATGCCGGTAAAAAAAGCCGGTAATCGGTATCGGTAATCGCTAAAAAATGACAGAATTTCTAAACTAATAAAATTGACCTGATTATTGCAAAATTTAACATTGAATTACTTAAATAATTAAAATGACAATTAAATGACGATGGACATGGGTACATACTCCATAAAGGTAAATTAAACTTAACTTAAAGTACCCTGCTAAATGTACAATTAGCTAAAATTAAAACCTAAAAACTATGATGTTAAAAAAAAGTCGGCTTTTTGATTTTCTAGCTCAAAATATGGATAAATACCTTAAATTCAGTGGGCCAGGGTGCCAATGGGTCAAATGTCAAGTCCATAATTGAGAAATATGTCCAGTAATTAACTAATTATGCAAGATTTTGGTGAAAAATGGATGAAAATCTGGTCGAAATCGAAATGAAATCAGAGAAATCTCAAAACTTTTCAGAATTTTGAATGGCAACTTTTACTACTGACTACTACAGACCGCTATATAGCTATACCGTGTCGTATATATAGGCCTAGCCTCTATATAACATCCGGCCGACCGGCTTAATTCGCCGGCATATGCTCGCATTTTAAAGACAATTTAAACCTGGTTTTCGGACATTATTGCCGTAATAAAGAGGTCATAGGGTATGAGAGTGTCAAGAGGTACTTACCAATTTGGTCCTTTGAATATTTTGAATTCTATTATTCATTTTATTATCTTCAGATTTCTTCAGAATCCCGATCCTTCGACCACCACTACCAGCACCGAAGAACCCATCATGAACATGAACTTCATTAAAATCCATGGTATTTCCGTCGGTATGCAAGGTAAGACAATTGTCAGCTTTTTATTTGATACTTTTTGCAGTTATTAAAGATAATATTGATGTCCTTATGGTGTCACTTTTAACTATTTTGTAGATATGCTGCTGGTTCTACCATTTGGGAATTTGGATTTTTGTAATGGTTTTGGTATTTGGTTTTGGTAAGTACACTTTTAAATATATATACTTTTACAGTCGATGTTCAAAACTCAAATGAACGTATATTTTTTCTATATAGGATGATGTGGGGATCACTGTGTGTTGGTGGGAGAAGTTTTTGGTTCTTCAAGCAACTTGGATGAATTTAGAAGTACTTGATGGAATGATAAAATCTAGCTGGATGTTGTACGTCTCCTTTGTAAGTTTTACTACGAGTATGCCGGGTCTACTACTATAACTATGGACGAGAAATTCCCATCAGAAATGAATGAGCAAGATTACTATGAACTAGAGTCTACAGTGCATGTTCAAAATTACACAAAATACTACCCCAGAGTTATATATTTTATATGTATTTCGTATTACTAGAAGAGAAGAAAGAAAATATACAACACCATCATTATACCATTACCAGTTACCATACCATGGCCATGGTAGAGTAGTCATAAATGTATAGGTAATAGTCATAGTCAAGTTAGTTAGATGATAAGAATTTCTCTAGCTAGTAGTATTAGTATTAGGTGGATATTTTTTTAGTATTAGGTACACAGACATAGTACAGACATATATATAAAATCTAGATATGCTTAGAACAAGAATATCAAAATAGGAATATAAAATAGTCCAGCATCACTACTAGGTACTTCTACTACTATTTCCACTATGTACTATAGTCACTAGTTCAACCTTATCGTCCTCAGTTCTTCTTATACTTATAAATATATCCTGGCAATTTTTTTTTTCGCAAATGGCAATGCGTATATTTGCTGAAATTTTAAACTCTATCGAGTTGAAGGCCAAATTTTCGTATGTCTTAATGCCTATCTCAATGTTAGTCAAAACGAAGGACCTGGACCGAGTACCACCGAGTCAAAGCCAAAGCCAAACATGCTATAAAAAGTAAAATATGTATGTACCTACCTACCTTACTACTAGTATTTTCATTAGAATAATGAAATAATACTCACTGACTATGAGATTATTAGTAGACAAAGAAAAAATATTCATCATAGCATAGCATAGAATTTTAATATAAATAATACTTAAACCTAGGCATAATCATTTAGCTATATATGGTATTAGGCACTAGATACAATAAACACATCATCATAAGAATATAATATTAGTCATTGAATTTTTATAATATTTATTATTAAATGGTTCTAAAAAGTTCGTTTTCTTCTGCTTCTATGCTCTTGACTTTTAGAGGAGTTACTTTGTACTTTGAGTCAGACTCAGATTCAGGATCAGATCAAAGTCATGTGAATATGAACTAGTATTAAGTTGCACATGTACCATATTAAATAGTAATCGCATGAATAATATTTTTTTTTCCAAGATCCAAGCTAAAATCATTTTTTTTGCTACCTAAATATTATGATCCAGGATCAAGTTCAAAGGCTAATTTTGCACTCAATTTGTATTTTAGACTAGCTTTCCATAATGAATAATTATAATTAGTTAGACTATAGTTGTATCACATCTAGTCTCATAATCCCATATCTTTTTTCAGTATGTAGGTAGGTAAATAAGTATATTGTAGGTTGTTTTATTGGATACTTGGCATTTCCAGTTTTAGACTTTATAAACTACCTACTAATCTAACTATGAACAGAATCAACAGAATGGTCTCGAGATTATAGTATACCTACTAGTTATTTAGATAACTTTTTCTAGACTAGACATAGGATTTTAACTTTAACTACTTTGTTTTGTAAAAGAATTATATAATTTTATTCAAGTATTCATATCACTCGAACTCGATTGAGATTGAATAAAATTATGCGAATTTTATACCAATCTAATAATGTATTTTGTATGCTATATATTTATGTATCAGGCAGTTTTGCGTAGTATTAGTGTATTTTAGATAAGATTAGATTGAAATCGATAAAGTTGTTGTTAGACACATAGCATGAGGAAAATGTATGATATCCTATTTAAAATTTGATATACTGATATTCTATTCTAATTAATCTGTAATTTGTAATTAATACAAATTTATTAATAGTCGTCCTCAAACTTTTGACTTTATAACCAGTGTACCATCATCAGATCAGTGATGGTTTAATATTTATTTATTTGCGTAAGTAATTTGAATCTTATTAACAAACATCTGATTTTTTGCTGATCCTACTGAACTGATACTGAGATGATAAATATAATGATCATTGGACTTGGTGATCTGCGTTAATAGATCAAGATCAAATGTATCCAGATCATAAATTATACATTAAGTAAATACTACTATGTACAAACAAAATACTCATGGTCATATCGGCTATTTTAAATTTGACTAGCTAATATTTTGCATCACTATGATACTATGTACTATAGGTACTTAATAATATTCATAGATTCATGTTCCTGTTTTGTATGTATCAGTATTCTATATAGTATCTGTATTTCAGTATCAGATAACAGACCAGATTTTTTTTAAACAAATTATGTACATTAAGGACATATGGCTATACTATGTACTACATCATGTTAAATGTACAAATTATTATATAGGTTAAATAATTATCAGATATAGTAAATTTTTATTCATTTTTTGGCACATATTATACTGATATCTGTATAGTATCTATACTGCTCGTAGTAAAAAGAATATTAGATCAAGATCATCTTTACTATAAAATATCTTGCATATTATATTATGTGTACTGTACTGATACTGAATGGTTTATAAAGGCAATCATTGTACTATTTTTTCTCAAATCTATAGAATGTATGAATTTATAAAGTACATAAGTATTAGTTAAAAGTCTTAGCCAAGATAGTTGTGAGATAATACTCTATTACTATACAAGTAACCTCTAAAAATTTCTTTCTTAAAAAGTTTTTAAATCTCTCCAATAGTAAAAGGTCCCTGCCTCATGCATTCAAAAGACCTCGAGATTTTTTCATGAGATGCAATTGGGTCCTACTTACACAGATTCTCTCATACTATTCAAGTGTGTATTTATCATATAAAAATTATTTTATATTCTACACTACAGTAGTACCTACATAAGTATCTCTAGTATTATTTTATAAGGATGATTTTCGTACTTAATATATTATGTACATATTATACTGATGTAAAATAGCAAGTTAGTAAATCTGTAGTAACGATGTATTGAGACTGTTGAATTGAGGTCTCTCCATTCTCAAATGATCTCAAAAACTCTCTTTTTTTTCCATTTCTATTTACTTGTTTTTTTCTTTTTAAGAATTTTACAATCCCTTAGAACTGTTAGTTAGAACCTTAGAAGTTCGGAAATTGTATTATTTGAAAAGGACGATGGACCCTTTTACCTTTATACTTTAATTTAGCTCGCACTTTCAGCATTTTATTCAAATTCTAGCCTTAAATATCATTGAAAATCAGATTAGACAGGTATCACTTAAGTTTTCTATAAATACCTACTTGTATTATATTCTAGAGGAATCTAATCATATCTTATATGAATAAAATCACTTTTTAATTGAAATTGAAATCTATTTATTTACCTAAGTTTAATTTCGAGTTCGAGCTTATGAACTTGGTTTAATTTCGATTTAAAATCCTCGAACTCATATACTTACTTTTAAATCTAGTTGGTCTAATAAGAATAGGATTTTTGCTGGTTAAAATTTTTGGGTCCACTTGGCCTTTCCTATTATATTCTATTCTATATCCCCGTCGACAAGATTTTGGTTCCAATCTGATGGTTGGTTACCTTTTTTTCCTTTTTTTTTCAAAGAAATCCCTTTAAAAAAATTCCAACATAATAACACTACCAACCCAAACTATAACTATAGATACTTTATACATTAAACTATTACGAAACCCAACATTCCTTTTCAATCGTTGTACTTACTGTGTGTGTGCTATTACATTTACATTACATTTGTACATTTAATTGTATAATACTATGCCTGATGCCTATATAGTAAAAATACACCTTCACTTGTACTTGCACACAATTATTTAAACCATGCTTCCAATTTACCCTTCATACAGCTTGGGTAAGAAAAGTTGCCGGCCGGCTTCATCTACTACTATGTACAGATAGTATGTACTATTACATATATAGATGCCTTAAAATTTAAAATTTAAAGTAAAAGCTTTTACCCTCAATTTAAAATGTCTGAATCTCTATGTGGTAGTTCGTGAGAAAAGGAATCTTATGAAGGTTTCAGGCACATTTCAGTCAAAAGAGTAGGCTAAAAAGTCAAATTTTAGAAAATTTTAGGCCAAAAGTCAAATTGTTCTTAAAAACTCAAAATTTTGGGCAAAATTTTCTTTTAAAATATGAGCTTGTCTATTCAGTAAATTGAGTAAATTACCAAAATCTTGAGAAAATATTGGCTTTTGGAACTTAAATTTCAAACCTCTAGAGCTTGGTCAAATTCTCAATAAAATGCTAATTTTGCATAGTTTTACATATAATGAAGAATGTAAATACATTATGTAGATCAGACATATCAATTGAAAGCTTTATTTTCCCAAAATTTTGATCATTTTGCATCTGTCTGTCTTGAATTTTTTTCAAGAATAGCCATTAGACCCATAGGTATAACTAGGAACCTGAAATACTCTATAGTAGGTACTGTCCCTATTTAAACTTTAAATATAGTATCTTGAAGTTTAACTAGGTATATATACCTAAGTACTTTACTATTAGATAGATAGATATATTAACAAGATAGGTAGAAACGCGTGCTCTGAGAATTATTTCATTTTTATTTCACAATAATAATAGCAAGAAACTTTTTTTTAGAGGTTTGGCTGTCGACAAGCTTTGCGAGCCGGCTGTTCTTTTCTTATTTTTATCTTATTCTTCACAATAATGCCTATTTACTTCTTTTTATGTCTACTTATCTCATGACTACCTATACATATTACAATTACATACCTAGTATTATGTATTATGTAAGGTTCAATATCAATTGTACCATTAAGAAATGTTGCTGGACACCTTAAGACCTTAGTTAGTATTAGTAAGAAGACCTTCAGAAAGATCAAGATACGACCTGCAAGCCAAGTTTTGTAAGGGGCTCTCTCTTACGTTTCTTCACCGACCGAAGCCCTTGGCATTTTAAAATTTTTAAACTATTCTTTAAGTTTGCTTTACATCTGCTCCTTCTGGATTTACCTTAGGTTTAAATGTATAGGTAAGGGCTCATTTAAGTCTCAACAATCAAGAAGGGAAAATATGTAGGTATAAAAATACGTAATAGTAGTAGGTAAGGTAAGGGTAGTATTTTCTGTATACAAGTTGGGCAATAGTTGAATAATGTATCATCTGTACATCTGCTCTTATTTTCCAGAAGTTCGTAGTCGACTTACAAGTTGTTTTCTAAGAGTCTTTGAATTATGAAGGGTGAATAAAATTTCATGATAGCCCCTGAA